>CAWUFW010009012.1:761579-826535 GCA_963921515.1 Calotriton arnoldi
GGAGCTAATTCCCAACACTGCCGGCCATAATATGCTTGTGCAGTTGCCAAACATTTGGGTGCTATGTGGCTGGTTCACAGGAAGGCTCTTTCCTCGTATTTGTGACAGCTTGTTTTTTATATTTGCTTTAAAAGCATAACCCCTGTCCAGATTAGATGGTTCCAGCAGCTATCAGAGAAGCTTCCCCTGATCTCTTCTGTTGTTGGAATCAAAGTTACGTACTCCAACAACATTGGATCCCAGAACCAGAGCAGATGGTGGATCAGGGGAAACAAAATGAGCCAGCTCCAAGGAATTACACCTAACGGTAGAGCCAACTCCCCCTGACTTCTGAACCAGGTTCATGAAGAAGTGTGAGTCTTGGCTAGAAGAAATGAAAGATGGGAGAAAAGCTTCTTTTTCATCTCTTGCGTTAGGATATCCTGCCCCAGGTCAAATGAATTGCAGATTATGTGTTGGTGGAAGGGGAGATTTTTTTCAGATTCAGTCTTGGAGAGTTTTTTAAGACCCTTTGTATATCGGCTTCTGACTTCAAGAAAGAGGAAGAAGTAATGAACCAATCACCTGAATAAGGGTAAATCTGAATACCTGAGGCATGATGGATACCCACCAGTAGAGCTAGGAGTTTTGCGAACACTCTGGGAGCCGAGGAGTGTCCAAAGGGTAACTCTCGGATCTGATAGTGGGTGCCAAATCTGAGAAAGCTTTAAGAACTGGGGTGTATTCGAACGTTAATGCATGCATCTAGTAAGTCGATGGAATAGAGCAAATCCCCATGCTTGTTGGGGCATGATGGCTTGGAGAGAAAGCATCTTGACAGTAAGGGTGGGCAGAACTTGCGGGGTTTCACTCCGCGGAGTTACATGAAAACTCCATTAGATTTCGCAGAGTTCCGTGAGAGGGCGGAAATTGTCACATCACACTGCTTGCACTGATTTTTTGCACCGTAATCTTGTTCTACGCAAAATCAGTGCAAATGGCACCACCCGGTGTGCCAGAGGGGGCTGCTTCTTTGCTGCCGCTCAAGTAGTTTTTGTACTTGAGGGGCAGCTTTCTCACAGCGAAAATCTCGCTGGGTGCCCTCCTGGCGCCAAAAAATGGTGTTAGGGGATGCCAATTCTCGCTCGCGCTTGGCAACTAACCGTTGGTGAGCCGCGTGCGAGAAAAATGCCCGCCACTTGCCAGTTGGGAGAGTTTGGCCGGAACACTGTGTTACACTTGTAACACAGAGTGGCCAAAACCCTGCAAACTCTGCCCAAGAAAAAAACTCAGTCACGCAGTGGTTGGGAGAATTTGGCCATAGCTCCATGTTACAAGCGTAACACAAGGTGGCCAAAACTCCACGGACTCTACCGGTGAAGCGGAATTTATCGCCCACCCCTACCTGAAAGTTTGATGTGGAATGTATCTGTTGGCACCCTTTAGGTCAAGGACTGGGCAAAAGTCTCTCAATGCTTTCTGCACCAGAAAGAGGATTGAGTAGAATGGTGAAAATGGTGATGTGTGAGGTGGATGACTTAGACAAGGAATAAGATGAATCGTAGATTCTACCTCCAGCACGCCCACAGGAGCTGTGACTTCCTCAGCCCAGAAAAGTTAAGGTAATGCAGCCAGGAGCCTGCACATTTAGCATATGTCTGGCTCCTGGCTGCCTGACCTGAAAATGAACAGTGTCTGTCAGGCTGACCTTTGTTCAGCCTGACAGGCACTGTTCGTGAGGGGCAAAAGGTGGTGGGGCATGGCCCCTCAGCCCCAATGGACCGGACATGGCTGTCCAAACATGCCTTCGAACTGCTATGACTGCCCCAGATGCTGAGGCACACAGGTTATCAAATGAAAAGAGACCTGCTATTCCATAAGGGCCTGAATGAAGAACAATCTGCTCCTTCATTGATTTGATCAGCAAGAGTTTGAAAATCTTGAAGGATAAACAGCATAGTGTCATTCGTATAAGCATTCTCTCTTACTGCAAAATTAGTCACCGAGGAGGCTCTCTTGACAGCAGCTTCGATCTTCCTGTTGATTTATCGGAAGGAAGAGCATCTTCCGAGATCACCGTACCCTGAATTGCCAGCCCAACCATCAGATTATCGACCTTAACAGTTGCTGAAAACCTCTCCGCAAAGTTTTCGAGAGGATACTCCTTGGTACGAATTTGTTTTTCAAGGTCCTTCCACTCATGAAAAAGTACTTTCCGAACAGCGCTATGGTGTGGTAGTAATTCAGTTTCCTGACGATGACATTGTGAAAAACAATCCTCTTCTGGTTAAGGTAGAGTTGGAGATAAAACCAAATTATCTCTGAGGTGCCAAAAAACCTCAGCTAATTCGGCGCCCTGAACAAAACATTCCCAGGGCTATCATCCATATGTAACCTCAGGACCATGGAAGCAACAGTAATGTCCCTGGCTCTAAGCGCAGACTCCACCACTATATTTAGGATGCGGTGTAAAGTTTCCATTCCAGACACTGAAAGAGAAGGTCCTGCACTAGCCTGAGGCAGTGCATCAGCACCAGCACACATGCCTTCCTCACTCGCCTTCCTGAAGAGCGTTCTACACTAAACACAGATTCCTGTTAAATCCCAGTTCCTATAAACAAAATCTTGTTGCTCGTAATAAGAAGTGAGGGTGCCATAGGGCATCAGGTGAAGGAAACTGGGACTCACACATTCTTTAATATTACATTTGTTAGACCTGGCTTCCTTGGCATGGTTTCCCATACCTTTTTGCCTTCTGACCTCCTGCTTGTGACTGTTTTGCTGAACTTCGTCTTTGCTGGTTGTAGAACTCTGTGCACCTTTTCACTGCTGTACAGTTCTAAAGTGTATGTGCTCTGTATCTAAAATGTGATAGCAATTAGTTTATCCCTGATTGGCATATTTGATTTATCTATAAGTCCCTGGTACATGTGCCCAGGGCCTATAAATCGAATGCTACTGGTGAGCCTGCAGCACTGATTGTGCCTCCCACGTAAGTAGCCCCTTAAACATGTCTCAGGCCTGTATGTGCAGTTTGAAACTGACATGTTGACCTGGCAAGATAACCTACTTGTTAGGCCCAAACTTTCCTTTTTATTACACATAAGTCACCGCTAGAGTAGGCCCTGGGCAGCCCATGGGCAGGGTGCAGTGTACTTAAAAGGTAGGACATGTACTTTTAAGTTTTACATGTCCTGGTAGCAGTGCTTAATTTGAGCCGGTGGTTTCCAGTGCTCGGCACCAGCACTTATTTGTCAGCACCGGAGCTTGTGACATCTGCCACAAGGTGGTGCTGTCTAGCTAATTTAGAGCTGACCACAACAACAGTTAATTATTATTGCTATATTCATTAAAAATTACTATTACCTTCCGCCAAAGCCGTTCTTATAGCTTTGGGGGGTCTGAAATAGTCCAAATTGTCACACTTGTAGGAGTGTGAGGGTTAGTAGTTGTGTTGTTACTGTCATTGGCAGCATAGCAGGGGCAATGTGGGGTGAAAGTTTCAGAGGTCCCCCTGATGAGAGCCCAGGCACTTATTGTTTACGAATTAAACACTGCCTGGTAGTGAAATACTCTTAAATTTGTTTTTCACAACTGCAAGGCCTATCTCTCCCATAGGATATCATTGGACCTGCTTTAAAACATTTTATAAGTGTACCTTCCAATTGGGAAAAGATGGGGAAATTAATTTGGTGTCTCTGGACTCACAATTTGAAAACACATATTTTAGTGAAGTTGGTTTTTAGATTGCAGTTCTGAAAATGCCACTATTAGAAAGTTATACAAAAGGGGATGATGGACGGAACGTTTGAGCCAATCAAACACTCACCCCCAGTCAACTGATCTGGGTTTAATCCATCATCATTCTTTAGCTCACTCCACCACCCCAGTTCAGACATGGCCATATGCAAATCAGTCTGACCCTGTGCCTCATGGGAACAGTCCAGCCCGAACTGCCAAGCCATGTCTTCCCTGGACCGGAAACAAGCATCCTAGGACCGGTTTCTGGCATTCCAGCCGTCATCAGCCAGGCTTGCTTGAATCCAGTGGCAAAGTGAGCAAGGGACCCACGTCTGGGCATACCCCCGCCAACTTAGGGCGAACAAAGCGATACAAAAGGGATGATGGACGGAACGTTTGAGCCAATCAAACACTCACCCCCAGTCAACTGATCTGGGTTTAATCCATCATCATTCTTTAGCTCACTCCACCACCCCAGTTCAGACATGGTCATATGCAAATCAGTCTGACCCTGTGCCTCATGGGAACAGTCCAGCCCGAACTGCCAAGCCATGTCTTCCCTGGACCGGAAACAAGCATCCTAGGACCGGTTTCTGGCATTCCAGCCGTCATCAGCCAGGCTTGCTTGAATCCAGTGGCAAAGTGAGCAAGGGACCCACGTCTGGGCATACCCCCGCCAACTTAGGGCGAACAAAGCGATACAAAAGGGGATGATGGACGGAACGTTTGAGCCAATCAAACACTCACCCCCAGTCAACTGATCTGGGTTTAATCCATCATCATTCTTTAGCTCACTCCACCACCCCAGTTCAGACATGGTCATATGCAAATCAGTCTGACCCTGTGCCTCATGGGAACAGTCCAGCCCGAACTGCCAAGCCATGTCTTCCCTGGACCGGAAACAAGCATCCTAGGACCGGTTTCTGGCATTCCAGCCGTCATCAGCCAGGCTTGCTTGAATCCAGTGGCAAAGTGAGCAAGGGACCCACGTCTGGGCATACCCCGCCAACTTAGGGCGAACAAAGCGATACAAAAGGGGATGATGGACGGAACGTTTGAGCCAATCAAACACTCACCCCCAGTCAACTGATCTGGGTTTAATCCATCATCATTCTTTAGCTCACTCCACCACCCCAGTTCAGACATGGCCATATGCAAATCAGTCTGACCCTGTGCCTCATGGGAACAGTCCAGCCCGAACTGCCAAGCCATGTCTTCCCTGGACCGGAAACAAGCATCCTAGGACCGGTTTCTGGCATTCCAGCCGTCATCAGCCAGGCTTGCTTGAATCCAGTGGCAAAGTGAGCAAGGGACCCACGTCTGGGCATACCCCCGCCAACTTAGGGCGAACAAAGCGATACAAAAGGGGATGATGGACGGAGCGTTTGAGCCAATCAAACACTCACCCCCAGTCAACTGATCTGGGTTTAATCCATCATCATTCTTTAGCTCACTCCACCACCCCAGTTCAGACATGGCCATATGCAAATCAGTCTGACCCTGTGCCTCATGGGAACAGTCCAGCCCGAACTGCCAAGCCATGTCTTCCCTGGACCGGAAACAAGCATCCTAGGACCGGTTTCTGGCATTCCAGCCGTCATCAGCCAGGCTTGCTTGAATCCAGTGGCAAAGTGAGCAAGGGACCCACGTCTGGGCATACCCCCGCCAACTTAGGGCGAACAAAGCGATACAAAAGGGGATGATGGACGGAACGTTTGAGCCAATCAAACACTCACCCCCAGTCAACTGATCTGGGTTTAATCCATCATCATTCTTTAGCTCACTCCACCACCCCAGTTCAGACATGGCCATATGCAAATCAGTCTGACCCTGTGCCTCATGGGAACAGTCCAGCCCGAACTGCCAAGCCATGTCTTCCCTGGACCGGAAACAAGCATCCTAGGACCGGTTTCTGGCATTCCAGCCGTCATCAGCCAGGCTTGCTTGAATCCAGTGGCAAAGTGAGCAAGGGACCCACGTCTGGGCATACCCCCGCCAACTTAGGGCGAACAAAGCGATACAAAAGGGGATGATGGACGGAACGTTTGAGCCAATCAAACACTCACCCCCAGTCAACTGATCTGGGTTTAATCCATCATCATTCTTTAGCTCACTCCACCGCCAGAAACCGGTCCTAGGATGCTTGTTTCCGGTCCAGGGAAGACATGGCTTGGCAGTTCGGGCTGGACTGTTCCCATGAACATATAGAAGATAAATGCTTCCGTTGCGCAGAGAAATGCACTTGGACACATATCATTTGGAAGTGCGCAAAAATTCAGAATGTGTGGGAGGAGATCGAGAAATATCTTAGATTTACAATAGATCCCCTCATCTCACTCGATGAATCCATTGCAGTTTTGGGCTGCTCTTCTGCTATCTCTGTGCACGAGGAATGTCTGTTTATTGCAGCATTAATAGCAAGATCTTTAATCCTGCAACTTTGGAGAACAGAGAAAGTACCTACCTTCAATGCATGGAGAGCAAAATTGTCTAAAATACAAGAATCAGAAAGGAAATACGCAATAAGATCAGGAGCAATTAGAAAGTATGAGAAATATTGGAGTGTGTTCGAAATATAGGACAACATGGTGTAGTTGGTATAATAGGATGGAACAGATTTGTGTGTATTTATCCTGTTATAGCACTTTGCACTTTACCTTAACGTGATCTTTTTCTGTACTTTTGTAGTACTTGGTTTTAAAAGATAGAACACATATGTAAGTATTTATCACGATTTAGCACCTTGCACTTTAACTTAATATGATTTGTTTCTATATTACAGAAATATCATGATTGCACTGTTGAACACTTTGAAATGAGTATTTATAATCTTTAATATTTTGCACTTTAGATTCCAGTCATTTCTTTTTTATTTTTTTTTCTCCTCAACATTTTGGAATATGTATTTATATATGATATAATTGTATGTTTGCAATATCTATGACATCTCAATAAAAAAATAAAAAGATTTTTTTAAAAAGAACCGATGCATTGCTGCAATGAAGGCAGTGATGCGTCAGAAATATTTGCACTGCGATACGCTTAGGTAATTTTTTAATGCCATGGGTGCGTCATATTTACGGGATGGCACACCATGGCGAAGGTCAGATCGTGCATCAAAACAAATTGACGCTTCCGTGGAATGGCTGACGTAGTGAAAAGTGAAGCATGTGCAGGCAAAGTGATGTAAGGCTAGTTAGCAGCACATAAAGCAACGCAAGCCAATTTTGCATCACTTTTGAGTGCGTCAAGTGTCAAAAAGCCCCCAAAAAATGACACTTTTGAAGAGAAAAAAAACAACAACTCACAAAAGGCAGACATGGTCCAGGGAGCAAAGAACAGCAGCCAAGGAAACAACCCCAACAACCCCAGCCTCAGCCAGGATGTCCAGACAGACTCCCAGGGGAGGAGGAAGAGGAGTGTAACTTCAGTGCAGAGGAGAATGACATCTTGATCACAGAGGTGACAAATCACGAGCATCAGCTCTTTATCACCTTCAAATTGCCATTAGGAAAGAAAGAGGCCATTTGGAAGTCCATAGTGGCCAAGAACAATAGTATTGAACAAGCTAAGAGGAGACTGACCAACTGCAAAAAGTGCTGGCAGGATTATAAGTGCAAGACGAAGGAGAAACTGACCAGTTACCTGAAGTCAGCCATGCAGATTGGAGGAGGAGGACTTGCGGACCAGAAGGACCCCTTTGAGGAGCGATGGCAGCTGTCATCCCAGGGTAGCTGGTGGCAGGAGTTCCCGGACAGGACCGTTGTCACCAGAGAACTGGCAACAAGGGGCACTTGGAGCAAAAATGTAATGTTGTGCAGTGCAGCAAGCTAAGTCCCTGCTTTCCACTGTGCTGTGTGCAAGGGAAAGGGTTGGAATCTTTCTCATGTACAGTTAAAACTCACATAAATGTAAGTCACACTGCCTAGTAATGTTGCTCAGCTCAGTCCACCTCCGTCAAGTTTGTTAATTCCATGTGTGATGTGCTGCATGCACCAAGCCAGGGTCACCTTTGTATACTGGGACTTGTAGTGGAATGTATAACACGAGTCACCAGAACTACAAGTCCCACATTACAAAGCAAAAAACATGGATTGGAACAACACATCATGCATGGATACTTGAAGCCTGCCCAACCCGACTACCTCTCGATTAATGCCGATTCAGCCCCGTCTAATATTTTTCTATGGGAGGCTCTTAAACCTACAATCCGAGGTGTCGACATTAGCTTTCGGGCGGGCTAAAAATGCAAATGCCTAGCCCAAATATTGGAATCAGAAGATTGCCAGAGGTCTCTCGAAGCACAACTGGCTGCAGGTACCAGCCCAGGAGTGCAGCGTGAGCTCCTCTAATTACAGCAACAAACACATCAACACCTTATTAATGAGGCGCGTGAGGTTTGGCTGGCCATGCAACACAGGATATATCAATGGGGGGACAAGTCTAGTAAGATGCTTCATTGGCGATGCCAGGCAGCGATGTCCCCTACTCCCATTCCGGCACTCCGGGACGCAGACGGAGTGCTGTGTACTTCACCAGAGACAGTAGACCAAGCATTCGCAACCTATTAATCTTCCCTATAGAAACGGAAAGAATTCATAACAAGTGCCCTTTTAGAGGAGTTCCTAACAAATATACCCCCCCAAAAGGTCTCAGACCACGTACGGGACCAACTTGATGCTCCAATAACAGTAGATGAACTTAGAGCAGCACTGGTTCACACTCATCCTGGCAAAGCACCCAGCCCCAATGACTTCCCCAGTGAGTTTTTTCAGCCACACATGACAACACTGGGTCCATATCTGCTGGAGCCGGAGGCACTTCATGAGGCAATCGAGCAACACATTTTACCATCGGATTGGCGCCACAATGAGATCGTCGTGTTCCTTAAACCCGTCCGCCCTCCAGAAGACCCCTCCTCATACCGCCACATCTCTCCCCTCAATTTCGAGCCCAAACTCCTGGCCAAGGTGCTTGCAGATCGCCTCCTCTCGTGCATCCAAGACCTTATCCACCCCCGACCAGTCCGGCTTCATGCCACAACGGTCCACTCGGCACAATATACGGCGGGTTCACTACGCCCTCGCACAGGCACCAGAATTAGGCCAGCCTGTGGCCATCCTCTTGGCTGACATAGAAAAGGTGTTTGATTCTCTCAGCTGGACCTACCTATTCCATCTCCTTCGAGCCATCAACTTTGGGCCACGATTCCTGGCATACGTCAGATTATTATATACAGGCCTCTCGGCCTCGGTGCAGGTGGCGGGACACAGGTCGGTATCCGTTCCCATTTGTCGTGGTACGAGTCAGGGCTGTCCCCTGTCCCCGTTGCTATTCGCCTTAGCTATTGAGCCCATGGCCGCCTGGGTACGACAGGACCCATCGATCCGGGGTTCGAATGGTAGCAAGAGCGATCCGACAGAATCGTGTTGTACACTGATGATGTGCTGTTTTTTATGACTGATCCTTGGTCCTCCGGGCTTCGAATTCTTCAAATCCTTAGGGTGTTTGGGGAGACCTCCGGCCTGGGAACCAATTCCTCGAAATCGGTGCTCTTTCCTATACGTGGGGACAGGAGGCACGGAACTTGAGTGGCACAGTTGTCTCACGCGACGGAAGGATTTAAATATCTAGGAGTATTTATATCACCATGCCCCACAACATTATGGACACGTAATATTACCCCGCTGCTCCCAGCCTTGCGCGAAGAAACCATCGTATGGTCTCATTTCCGTTATCCCTGTACGGTCGATCAGCAATGTTTAAGATGGTTTCCTTGCCTCAGTTACTTTACCGGCTGCAAAACGTCCCTTATAATATTCCTTGCACATGGTTCGCCCAAATCAATGCAATCCTTAATAGATTCCTTTGGCAGGAAGGAACTATCCAAGTAGCACTGTATACATGCACACAGTCGACTTACTGTGGGGGCATTGCTGAGGCGGATGTATACGCATACTACGCAGCCTCCCACCTGTTAGTCATTAACGAGTGGTGGTATCGTCCACACACAGACCCGGCCTTTGCTGTAGAACGCCTAGCCATGGAGGGTATTTCCCTCCAGAAACTCCTCTACAGCCAAATGAACCTGGATTTCCTGCCTCCGGCCAGCAGAATGGTCATTCAACTCTGGCGATATACTGTTAAAAACATGGGCTGGTCAGGACACTTCACACAAACGACTCCGCTATGGCAGGGCACATACCTGCGCCCCATCACCGAACTCTCTGGCTTCCATAAATGGGACCTCCTCGGGATTTCCACATTAGGCGATGTCATGCAAGGCCTCACCCTCAAATCATTCCAACTACTACAAAATGAATTCCAATTGCACAAGTCGCAGTTTTACAAATACCTGCAGTTGAGACATGCCCTGACCCCCTTGGTTCGTCCGTTGGACGAATTACCAGAATTTCACCCCCTGGAGGGCCTTCTACTGATGGTCGACCCTGGGGGCACCCAAGATACAACAAATATACCAGACTCTGACTACTCATACTCGAACTACAAAGCATGGGGTACAGACATACCGACCATGACGGATGATGACTAGACTGAGGCCCTTGCCAGTCCCTGGGGCGCTGCTATCTCCACGTGATACCGCCTTATCTAATTCAAATATTGTCACAGCGCATATTTCACTCGATCCCGTTTGTGGAAAATGGGCGCCATCCAGTCTCCCATGTGTCTCAGTTGTGAATGCACAGAGGGCACCTTCTTTCATGCGGTCTGGAGCTGTGAGGCACTGCAGCCTTACTGGCAGAAAATCTCGTCCTGCTTGGGCCACGGCCTGTCCTGGAACCTCCCACTCGACCCTAAGCTGTTCCTGCTCCGTAGTACAGAAGAGATTGTCAGGAACCGCTACAAACATCATCTACTGTTTCTGGACCTCACACTTGCCAAGCCGGACATTGCCCAGGCGTGGAAGGCGGCCTCCCCGCCAATGCAGGGTGGGTGGGAGACGGCCATGGATAGATGTATGGGGGAAGAGATCGCAGTCTACCAGGCAAGGGGCTGCCCACAGAAGCATAGAAATATATGGTCCAGCTGGGCGACATATCGGGGCATAGACCTACCCCCTCTGCCACACACTGACCTTCCATAAACTCGCCTGGTTCACTTACCTTATTACTGAAATAGCTAAGTCAAATAACTCTGTTGTTGAGACACATACACCTAGTCATTTGGGTTTGGGGGAATTTTGTGATGATCTGTGTTACATTTTAGTTCTTGGGCCAACCGGTTGGCTGGCCAGTTCGATGTTAATTTTTCAAAGACGTGGTGCAACCTATGTCGAACTACATATACAATGTATGCTTTGGGCAACACCCACCCTGTACCATGGCAACTTAATATAATCTGTTATGAAAAAATATATATTATAGAGCAATAAAAAGGATATGGTTTATCATGGAAGCGTAAAGAGCATAACAGCATCATATGATTGACTAGGAGCGTGAAGAACCAGGTTGACAGTCCGAATACATCTGAGCTTCAGAGTGATTGTCCAAAAACGTTGAGAGATCTGCAAGTTCATAAAAGATCTGCGAGTTCCCCTTTAAAGTTATTCGGAATCTTGAGGGTCCAGCAAAAGAATATGGGATCCCATGCCAGTGAGCCTTCTCCACAGATTAAGAAGGCCTTTCCGATGGATTACAGTATCTCTGGCAAAGTCCTGTGAAATTGAAATTTGGTGACCCTCCCATTGAATCAACATAATCTTCCTCATTTATGCTAAGATTTGATCTGTGTGTTGATGTCTCAATGGCTTGAAGGACGGTGGTCTAGGGGAGGACATATTTTTAGGTTTAAAAGTTGGAACTCTGTGAGCTTGTTCAATTTTTAAATCTTGTTTGAAAGAGAGACGCATAACACTTGGGATCCAAGAGATCAAGAAGTCAATTACTGAAGGAGCAGAGTTCTCAACCCCCTCCGGCACACCAAAGATACGAAGTTTACTTCTCCGGTTATGATCTTCCTGTTCAGTTAGATCTCTCCTTAAAGATGAGATAGAGCGCTCCAAATTTTGAATATGCTTAGCCTGTTTATTTGTGTAATCTTCCACATTACTTATTCGTATCTCAGCATTAGACACTCATATTGAAAGTTCTTTAAAGTCATTATGGATCCCTGCCACCTCCACCTAAAGTAGATCTGTATTGGTTTTGGTGCTTTGAGCTGTGTCATGTACTATGTTAAGTTTAATTAGAATAGCCTCCAAAATTGAAGCAGAGTCAGGACTTCCTTTAGTTGGAGATTCCAAAATAGGTGGAGAATGTTTAGAGCGTTTCAGATTCCCTTTGGAGTCTCTGTCTTTAATGGTACCACCTGTACCTTCCGCCATTGGATACTCATAATGACTAAGGCTAAATAGCCCTAGGGTACTCGTAGAAAAGCAGAAAAAGCAATATGAGTGGACCACTGCACCACCAAAACCAAAATCAGCAATCTAGCTGTTATGCGAAAAAAGTTAGAAAAATCCCTTTGCACATCGTGAAACACTTGCTGAAGTATCCAATGCGCATTAGGAAGAAAAATATACAAAGGGAAATAATCAGCGTGTAACCATCAGACTCTCGATGGCAGTAAGAAAGAAAGAAATCAAATATGAGAGCAACCCTTCAAAACAAAGGGAACTGGGTTAAAGTAACCAACCAAAATGATATGTCCCCTTTGTACTTATTAATCTATTACTTAATTTTCCCAACTATTATTTCACACACATTCACATACAATCATTCCAAACTATAAGTCCTGTTTTTGTAAAACGTATCTCCTCCTTTATTAAAACAATTTTTCAAATACAACAGTAAAATCGAGTTAAAACTCAACATTTCATAATCAATTGTACAAAAAGATATCACAGAAGGTTCTTCTAATATGCCGAGTCATTAATGCATATACATAATAATCCTTTTCCTGCGATAGATTTTTGGTCTGCTAATACTTAGTTTTTTATTGTAAACAGAAAACCTCATATTACTTTGTTCCTAATGCAAGTATTTTCATAGGCAGCACTATTCCAATAATCACTTTAACTGTAAATCTCTACAAAAACCATTAAAACCAATACAGCTGATAATAAACAAAACAATACAATGAAAAACAAGTTGTCGATGCGGCGTTTTGGTGGACGTGTGTTGATTGACACCACCTTCTTCAGGACAAGCTTATTTTAGAAAACATAATGTTGTACACTTTCCAATTTATTCTATAAGCCATATGGGTGTCTCCCCAATATTTGGGTGATGAATCACTTCCAGTGATTTACACCCACGGGGCAGGCAGCCATCCTACCTGGGCCGATTTCGGCCTTTGGGACCCTACCTCCTGGGGCCTGGCACATTTTGTGGAGGAGGGGGGCATGTGTCCCCCTCCCTGGGCTGATTTTGGCCCCAGGGACCCCATCCTCGTGGGTCCAGCATGTGTTTTTTTTTTTTAGGGGAAGTGAGTACATTGCCCCACTCCCCGGCCTGTTTTTGGCCCGGGGTCCCCATCCCCTGGGTCCCACGACTATATTTATGGGAGAGGGGTGCACGCAGCCCCCCTCCCCGGGCCGATTTTGGCCCCGGAACCCCATCATATCAATGGTACATCCCTAAAAGAGCCCTCCGCTCCTCAGGAGCTAAGAGGGTGTCAGTACCCTCCATTAAAAAAGTCAACTGGGGAGGGAGAAGTTTCGTCACCTGTGCCTCAAAGGCTTGGAATGAACTCCCTCTCCATATTAGAACTGCCACTGTTCTAATGGCGTTTAGGAAGGGATTGAAAACCTGGCTTTTCAGTATATAGGATTCCCATGTCAACCTCTGTTTGGATGGCAGTAGCTAGCGCCAGGACAACCTCGGGTAACCACTGCGCTTTAGAAATACAAATAACATAACATTTCATAACATCCCCCAGGCCCAGCACCTTTTTAAATGGGGAGGGAGGGCACGTAGCCCCTCCTTCCCGGGCCAATATGAGCCCCAGTGACCCCATCCTCCGGGGCCCAGCACCTTTTTAAATGGGGAGGGGGAATGTAGCCCCCCTCCGTGGGCCGATATCAGCCTTGGGGACCCCATACCCTGGGGCCTGGGCAATGTCTAAAGGGGGACTACAAGGCCCCCCTCCCCGGGCTAATTTTGTCCCCGGGAATCCTATCCCCTGGAGCCCAGCCAACAAAGGGTGGGTGCCCTGGTGCCCACCCAGGGCAACCACCGTATCCGTCAAGCAGGGGCTATAAAAAAGGAGAGTCCCAAAACATAAAATCTCCATGCATTTTCCAAAGATTTTTTTAGAAGAGTCCTCCCACAAAAACTGCTGGACACAATTACACCAAATTTAGCAGGAAGTTAGATTGTGGTCCAGAAATTGTGCTTTTGCGCAATCCGTTCAATCTTTTTTGAAAAATTAAAGCTCCAAGATATTTGTATATCTAGATGGTTGGGTTTGAGGGACTCTCGTGAGAACCCAATTTTAAAAAATAGAGCATTCTGATTGACCTAGTGTTTTTTTTACCTTGAGTCAACTTGCTACCATGGGTCTAAGGCTCCTGTGTGTGCTCTGATTGGCTGCCTGTAACATGAGCAAAATCTTTGCATGTTGCTATTACAAGACTCGGAACCTACCCCCTGTCCTGAGCTTGTCATTAAGAAAACATATAAGGGCCTAGCAAAAAGATTGCAAAACAAATAGAATTGTTTTTTTTTATTTTTGGGAGGGGGTGTGAGTGGAGCCCCCTCCCCAAGCCAGTCTTGGTCCTTGGGGAGCCCATCCCAGAGCTGATTTCATATTAAAGGGGAGAGGGGCTCACAGCCACCATCCCTAAGCCTGTTAAGTTCCAAGGGACCACATCTCCTAGGGCTAATACTTTAAAAAAAAAAGGGGAGAGGGTCCATGCAGCAGGGACACTCAGATTGCTCCCGCCCAGCAGGAGCTGTGAAAAATATGCACTCCCGCCAGTCAGGAGCAATGCCGGGTCCCGATGCACCCAGGAAGGGTGCATGCATGGAACCAGCGTGCCGCGGGGGCCCTGGGGCTTCCACCGCGGCCCCCAACATAATGTTTTTTAGGTGCCCCAAGTTAGCACCAGGGCACCGACCAGAGGCCCCTGGGATGGGGTTCCTGGAGTCACTATTAGCGCAGCCCCTCCCCTTAAAAAACAAAGGCCTAGGGGATGCGGTCCCCTATGGCCAAATTAACTCAGTGAGGGGGGCCACCTCCCCCTACACTTACAAAATATGAAAGGTCCTGGCAGATGGGGTCCCCGGGGTCAAACGTCAATTGGAGGGCATAACCCCACTTCCTCTCAGAAAAAGGACATGGGGTTGGGGCCCCTGGGCCTGAAAAGGCTCTGGAAGGGGGGGATGCAGGCCCCCTCAACTTAATAAAAGATACTCCCCTTTAATTTTGCAAAACGGCCCTGGAGGATGGTGTCTGCCTGAGTGTCGCCTGGACCTGCGAGACCAACTGCATGCTGCTCATGCCTGAAGTCGTGCGTGGTAAGGGGTTGGCTATTGGCATTTGGTTGGATGCAGGGCTTTGCTGTAGGTCAGACCCTGCGGCCAACCCCATGCTGTGCACGGCCAAAGGTCATACGTGGGTGGCGGGGGGCTTGGCTGCCCATGGGGGTTGGGCGCAGGACACGGCAGCAGGATGTTTATGGCACCACCCACCTTAGAACATTTGGTGAAAAGTTAATTCAAATGTTTGTTTTTCGAGACACATTTCTAAACAAAAAATGTTTTGTACAGACAGTTCTGAAAGTGTACTCCCCTTGTAGTCCAGTACTTCAGAGTCTGCCTTCGGTACTCAGAAACAGTGGGCCCTATTCACAAAGGGTCTTACCACTCATAACGTTACGAGTGAGAGTGCCCTCACTCGGGGCATAAGTCCCTTTGTGAATCGGGTCCATTATTTCTTTGTAGTCACAAATCATGAATGTGCCAAGCAGAAACACTAGATGCAGAAAAAGACAAATGTCTGTGCCACAATGGAAGCAGTAGCTCATACTGTTTGTCCATTTTTAGTTGTTTGCCAGTCATTAGCCCATCAAAATCCTTATGTCAGAAGATGAAATACAAGCAGATTGCTGATGTTAAAGTGTAATAGCAGCAATTCTGGTGGTGTTTTCTGTAAGGCAGAATGATTTATGAGGGTGCTGCCATCTAATGCTAGAGAATTTCCAATATACCTGTGAGTTTCTTGAATACTGAGTGCTCCACATAAAACCAGGGATGTTGGTATTAATATAGATTTCATTGTGTCTACCAGCCTGTCAAGGTGTTACATACCTGGGACAGTGATGCCCACTATGTGAGCAGTGCTGTTCAAATATGTCTGTTTTGCTTATTTTTCCAGGGCTGTTATAGATATCATGACTAGTCACTGTTATACAGTACTCTAGTGTTACAGTTCTTACAAGGTCCAGCAGAAATGCTATCTGTTAGGTTGCACAGCGAAGCATGAAGCTGAGTTACACTACACCCCAATCCATGACATGTTGCATGTGGGCTTCCCCATTGCTACAATGCACATCACGCACTTGACATGGCTTAATACAAAGACAAAGGAACACACTGGAACGGTGTATAGACAAAGGGAGGATAGGTGTAGGGGTACATGGTGTTTCAACTAGATTATTTACATCAAACAGTGGTTGAATTTTGCAATTTAAACCACACACACCATATCTCTTTAGAGAGGCGAGGCAATCACCTCGCTAAAAAGTATTGCTCTTCGTTTTTTAGATTCTAGCAGGACCTCTCAAAGTAAGGCTGAGTCTTACTGCTGTCTTTTCTCACCTCCATACCTCTCCCAGTTTCCCGTCTACCCCCACGTATATTTCATATATTCTCCGATCATTGACTTTTCTGAGTTCTTTCACTTCTTCCTCACGCCCCATGTTCCAGTTTCAGTCTTTTTCTATCAGCTGACACTTTAATAGTTCCACTTTGACTGAGTCATTCATGTTCTTCATTCACTCGTCTCTTTATTTCAATCTGCACAACTGCACCATTAGTCTGCCATGTACATTTCCCGTTGCATCTCTTCTGTTATGTCTCTGCTCACTTCTCTTATTGCCTTGTCCTTCTTGCCTTCTTGCACTCAATAGCTGCATTCAAATCCATCCTTCACTGTCTGCCCCCTGCTCTCTCTTGGCCTCCTTCTCTCAGTCCCTTTTCTCATGGCTCTTTCTACAACTGTCTTACTCAGTCTCTCGAACCTTTTTATGTCCTTCTATTTCTGTCTCATACAATGTCCTCCTCTTCCTTAATTCTCTCTGTTTCCTAATGTTTATGTCTTTCCCTTCTATTTCCATTTTCCTTCCTTTTCTTTCCATTTTCCTTTCTTGTTCTTCCCATTTCCTTTTCTATTCTTCCTTTACCCCTTTTCATGTCTTTTTACTTGCTCTTTCACCATCTTCTCTTTTTATTTTATTCCTTTCTTTCACCTCGGTTATTTTTGTAGCCTTTTACTCATCTTTTTAACCCGCTCCCACGTTTTTTATTCCAAGGTCTGCTTTGGTTTTTCTCCTCCAAGTTCCACTCCTCTTGTATATTCTCCCCATTTTCGTTTTTCTCTTTTTCCTTTCTCTAATACTTCATGTATGCCATTCATATTTTTTTCTCTTCTTTCTTTTCATTTCATCTTATTTTTGTTCTTTCTCTCCACTTTATTTCTCATCTATATCCAGCTCACTTATTTTTCTTCTCTCATTTCCCTGGTATCCTTCTCCGTCACCTAACCATGCACAGTCCATTTCACCCCTTCAACTAATAAACAATGAGAGCCTTGGCAGATATTTTTTCCCCTAAAGTAGATTCCAAATACATGGCAGGAGATGCTTTTTTTTGGGGGGGGGTATGATCTTTGAAAGTGTTTCTGCCAAGTCTTGTTTTTCCAGTAAAGCAGGCCTGTCAAAGTAGGGGGGTCTTTCTGCAAATATCTGCCATGTGCAGGGAGGCTTTTACCATTATGCAGGGTACATTTCAAGAATTTTGCTTTCTGGGGCCCTTATTCTTTACATAGTAATCCTGCACAGAAAGGACGCCTGCAAGAGTGGTGCCATTGGAGCCGCTGTAAATTGTTCAACCCCCCCACCCCGGCCTTTCACCAGCATTTGTTCTGCCACAAAGGTGCTTTGCTCATCGCAGAGCTGACGGCACTTTAAATGGGTACTGCCTGTGCACCAGGATGCAATAACGAAGGCAGCATCAGAGTAGGTTTCCTCTCAAGGGGAAATATAGAACATAGACAGCAGCAGAGCAAGCTTCAATCGCACATAAGGACATGTCGCACCATTGGATCCTTCATGCTCACAGAAACGGTATACAGCAAAGAAACCACTCACTGTGCAGGCCTCTGTTTCACAAAACAGGCACAGTATGGGAAGACGTAGTATAAAACCTCCAACAAAGTGGTACAGCACTGAAAGCTGAGGGGTGTGGCTTTGCAGCGAGTCATGGCGGCTACAATATGTTAAGCTCCTGATGGCCCGGCTCTTTCTGTCCCCTGTCGGACGAGCAGGACCCTGGGGACTGCCCAACTTTTAGTTCATATTTACAACAGGGAATCTCTATAGGAATGGATTTATGCTGATTATACTACTGATCAATAGAGATTATTTCACTATTGGAGACCTCAAATATTTGCTAAATCATGCAATTTGCTAATAATTCAATTCCCACACTTAAGGAAAATTCATATTATTCAGGGGTAAATTATGTAGACCGGTTTGTCGCCGATCTCAATCTATTACCAGAAGATAGATAAATGGAATACTTAAGCCAAATGCTTTCTGACCATAATCCCTTGCGACTGCATGTACCCTAGGAAAGGGGAGTCACACCCATACCCACATGGCATCTTCTACAAGACAGGCTGGAAGATCCTGTTTTTGGAGCCTCGCTGGGTGAATTTATAGGGCATTTCTTTGAGGAGAACCAGGGCTCTACCAATACTCACTCCACCACGTAAGAAGCATACAATCAACACTCAGAGGTCATTGTATTCAGGCAGTAGAGGGGGTCAGGAGGCTCACTGACAAACAGCTCATCGCCTTAGGTGAACGGCTCTACAAACTTGAGACAAAGTTGATTGCTAATGATACACACATGGCGCCCTTACAGGCAGCTAGAGAGGAATATACCACATTGGTTGAATGAAAACATTGTTTAGACTATGCGGCCTACTCAGCTCAACAACATGCAGAAAGCAACACGTCTGGCAGACTTCATGCCTGGTTAGCAAACACTGACAGATGCAGGACTCCCTTGACGGACATTGTGGACCTAAATAACACTCTTTGACAGACTGAGGAAGCCATAAACGATCTTTCTTTACTGCTACAAGCAATTACATAACAACCCCCAAAGCAGACTTGAATCTTTAGTTAATGACTTCCTTAGGGACATACAGCTTCCTAGATTGAACCATCAGGACGTAGAGAAATTTAGACAACCCATCTCCCCACAAGAGGTTGAAGGACACCATCTCTTTGTTATCTCTTGGAAAAGTTCCTGGGGATGATGGACTCCTATTGGAATTTTACACAACCTTTGCAGACCAAGTAGTACTAAAGTTTGCTTCACTTCATAGCGAGGCGTTTGAGAATAAGATCTTCCCACCTACGACTCAAGAGCAGCTAGTTATGGCTCTCTTAAAACCCTTGGACAAATTATCTGCATATCATCATCTCTCCATCTTAAACGCATATTACAAAATACTAGGGGTGGGCATAACTGCCGTAATTTCTCTAGCGTAATTACTCGTAATTACCACAAAATTACTTGAGAGGCGTAATCCAGCATTTAGTGCTATTTTCTTATTGCAAAATGCTCCCTTGCATCCAAAATGAGCTCAAGGATGCATTTTGAGCAAAGAAATAACACTAAATGCTACACCCACATGAACAGCAGTAGCCAACAGCTGCTTACTCTCTCTTAGTTTGTTGTTCCTGTGCTCCTGCAATAGGATTTCTGCCCCAAATTACTCTTAATTACTCAAGTTGGGATAATCACATTCTTTTGGGAATTTCGAATCAGAAGACTAATGTGTAATTACTGAAATCCAATTACTCTGGCGTAATTAAAATTTCTCCCAGACCTACAAAAACCTTGCACAAATACTCGTGAACAGGTTGGAGTCCCACATGCCACACCTCAGTCACGCTGATCAGAGCGGTTTTATTCCAGGTTGTAGTACCTTGCAAAATATCTGAAGGCTGTTTAAGATAGCAGAGTCAGCTCCCTCAACTTAGCAGGATACAGCGGTCCTGTTGGTCAATATGGAGAAGGCTTTTGACTCCCTTAGCCTCGGATTTCCTCACCAGGTCCTTATAAACTTCAGCCTTGGGACTTCCTTTTATCGATGGATTAAACTCCTCTACAACCACCTGTGAGGAAATGCCTCTTTTTGCATGATCACCCCCAAAAGTTTAGACTGATGCTACAGGTTTTTTGACTTTAAGAGTGCACCGAGGCCCGCTAAACAGACCTCAGTGCCAGCGTTCTAACCCCTTATAAAATGTAAGTTGAATTGGCTACCCCCAATTGGCATAAACCAACTTACTTATAAGTCCCTAGTATATGGTAGCAAGGGTAACCAGGACATGTAAGTTAGAGTGTCCACCCAGGGCTACAGCACTGATTGTGCCACCCTGAGTGTGAGAAAGCACAAAATGTCTCTCAGACTGCCACTGCAACCTGGAAGGGCAGTGTAAAACTTCTAGTTTGACTTTGCCATTTAAACCAATGGCAAAGCCCCCACTTCCCTTAACAATATATATGTCTCCCCTAAGAAAGGCCTATCGAGCCCTAAGACAGGGACCTGTATATTATTAAGTTGCATATGTACTTTACTATGTTCTAACAGTAAAACTTTCAAATTATTTTTTTTACTGTGGAAAAGCTAGTAGCTCCATTGGCTAGTACAAAGTTACAGGTGAACATCTCAGTCCTGCTAACTTCTGCATGGGATTCCTAAATTTGGTACTTCAAGCTATCAAATTAAGTGTGGCATTAAAGCCAACTTGATGCCCAGGTCGAATTTAATGTCACCTTTAAGGAAAAGTAACTTTTATAAAGGTGCCACCTTGTTGCCCAGTTTGTCATGTGACCTTTTGCAGTTGCTGGTCACCAGACAGCCTTCTGCCCTCCTGGGGAGTAGTGTGAATGACTCCTAGGATCAGGAACAATACAGGCCAGCTACAGAAGGGGAGTGCCCTTCCCCCCTACAGGAAGCTGCACAGGGTATTGGCCCAACAGGTGAGCTTCAAAGGAGAAGACGTCTTTGGTTGGCAAATGGTGAGATTTGATGCCCCTTGGTTCAGGTAGACAGGCTGGCGGTGGGAAGAGAAAGGAGAAACCAGTTGCTTCCATGGCCTTATAGCCCCCAAGTAGCCACACCTTTAGGGTTTGCAGCTAAGCTCCTAATGAGCCAGAAAGGGCTCAGACATCTTGAAAGTGGGCAGAATAGTCACTCTGGTACTGCTAGGAGCCACACAGCCGAAAGTCATCATAAGGCAGGAGGGAACCTCATAGTACATTGGCTAGTGACCGCATGATCCCCAAGGGCACTTTCGGGACATAAATATAGCACCCGTGGCACCCTAACCCTGAGATCACACCTGGACTGGAGAAAGGACCAAAGAAGAACTGCCCTGCTGAGACCTGGACCGGGCAAAAGAGGCTGCACCAGCCCTGGAATGTGCCTGCTGCTCCTTGGGCTAGTAAACAAAGGACTGTGCCTGTGGTGCCTGCCTCTTGGAAAAGTCCCTCCCGAGCCCCAGACTGAAAAGGTGAACTCCAAGGAGCAGTCAGCTGAGCCCCTGTTCCAACACCAGGACCATAAAAGCTGAAGTAGCCCATCCTGGCTAGTCAGTAGCCATATGCAAGATATCACCGCTGACTGCCGACGTGCAGGCAAGAAGACCTGCCTTCCAAGATCAAACATTGCACTTGTCCTTTGTTATCCTAATTTATGTAAACGAATCTCCAATGTGCATGCTTTGGAAAAGGTTATTGTACGGTCTATTGAGCTTGTTCAATAGAAAGACATAAAAAAAAAAAACATTGCACTTGTGTCTGCCGGACCAGGGATAGTCACTAGAGTGCGGATTGGTCACCAAAGATGGACACAAGCCCTCACCAAAGGAAACCGCTGGACCTGTGATCGAAAAACGGTAGCCCAGCTGCAGCTGGACTTCTACTGGCCCAAAGATGACTTCGAGGGACACCGAGCCTGTGGCCAAAGTCGCCCCACCTTACCTGTGGACCAAAGAATAACTGCAAGAAGACCCCCATCGACCGCACAGCATCCAGAGCATCTTTCACATCCTCAGCATCCTGTATGCTCAGAATCAGGACCACTCCATTAAAGTCTTTGGCGGTTTTGATGTAAATTGTGGACCTGGACTTTGGTTTGGTGACCAGGTAACTGTCCAAATATTCCTTATTGGCCTCCCTGTCCTTCTCTCTGAATTAATTGGTCACCCAGTCTGGGTCGGAGTAGCCAAACAACTCTCCAAACTGTTCAAAAGTTTAGAAACTTTACGGTTATCAATGCTTGTTTGCGCTTTGAATTAAAAAGCTGAGATCTGAATTTAAATCTATATCTCTGGAATCCTCCAGTGGATTTTTCTCATCTTGGTGTCTAAAGATTCATAAAAATATAATCCATTTTTATAAAATGGTGTCGGATTTCTTTCATGTTGTGTGAATTTCTTAATCTGTTGTTTGGTGCTTCTTAGGGCCATATGTATCGAAAAGAGTTTTGCAATTCTCAAATTGCGATTTTTAGCGAATCGCAATTAGAGAATCGCAAAATGCAATGTATGTAGGATTTGCTAAAAATTCTGCAAATCCTACATATTCCTTATTTGCGAATCGCAAATTGAGATTCGCAAATATGGAATACCTTCCCATTCATTCCTATGGGCTAGGAGGCCCATAGGAATGAATGGGAAGAATTCTCAATTTGCGATTACCAATTAGAGAATCGCAAATTGAGAATGCAATTTCAAGGTTGCAAGGGTGCCAAAAGGACACCCTGTTGCACCCTGAAATATGCATGTGTGCACATTTTGCGCACATACATGCCCTAAGGGCATGTATGTGCACCAAATGGCACTTTGAAAAAAGCAAAAAAGTGCTTTTTTCTAGAAAATCGCAAATTACCACCAACTTGAAGTTGGTGGTAATTTGCGATTCCTTAAGGCCAAATAGCAAATTTCTGGTGCTTCCGGAATTGCATTTAAGGAATCGCAATTTGCGATTCTCTATTTTGCGATGGCCTTTTGGGATGATACATCCCAAAAGGCTTCTTCCCATTCGCAAACGGGCAGATTCTGAGAATCGGCCCGTTTGCGAATGGAAAAAGGCTTGATACATATGGCCCTAAATGCTTTACTCTAGTTCCTTTGTTTAAGCCTTGCTGCTCGAAGCCACAGCTACCCAGGGTTGAGCAAGAGGTTTTACAAATCAGTCTGACTGGACCCAAGACAGTTTCGTGAGCATATTACACAGAGGTTGCACAACCACTCCATATAATACACCCCAATCCTCACACCGCCCTACAGCGCAAGTGCGCACTGGCTGAGTGATCTCGGACCAATACCAGGTTTGCCACTGAACCAGACAGGGGTGTCCTATCTCTCTCCTTCTTTTCGTGCTTGAAGTCGAGCCATTTGCAGGATGACTTTGATCAGTCAGTAGCAACTTAGGAATTCCAAGTGGCAATTTCGACAATGTCATCTCTTGATATTCCGATGACTTGTGAGACAAACGTGTGAGATATCATGAGGGAATTGGAAAGCTTTAGTGAGGTTTCCAGATTAAGTGTGAATTGGAAAAAAATCTAGCATGTACCAGCTGAGACCCACAGCTCCCAGGGGATGGGAGGACCCCACATTAGAACTCCCCAGGTAGGAGGCCTCCACTTTTAAATATCTTGGAGTCCAGATCTATCATACTGCCAACAATGAGATAGACGGTAATATAGGAAAAGCAATGCAGTTGCTCAGGTCCCTGGGGCATTTACTGAGATTGTAGTATTACCTTGTTTCCTTTATTATTATGCTAATTTACCTTTAGTCGTGCCAACAAAGCACTTTAAAGAACTCGACGGCTTGCTGTTGGACTTCATGTGGAATGGGACTTGCCCTAGAGTGGTTCTAGCCACCTTGGAGTGGCAGACAGACCAATGGGGGCAGGGGTGCCCTTGCTTCAAATTATATTACTGGGCAGCCCAGACTCAGTGGCTCTCTTACTCAGAGAGTTGGAGAGTGCTCCACACACGACTACAGTGACAGGATTGGCGAGCTGGGTATTGTGACCAAGTTGGCCCCAAGTAGCTCAGCATTGCTATTACAAAATAACGATGAGGGCAATAATCATCATTCCCTATGCCCTTAATATCCCTTTTTCCTTGCTGTTTATCCAGTTGATTATACATGATGGCGCTGCAACTGCTAGATGGGAATAGGCAGGGCTCGTTTCAACAGGAGACCTTTTTGAAAATGGATCCTTGATCTTTTTTTGAGTCCATGATGCAAACAGCAAGGCTGCCTCCCGGCTCTTTTCTCACCTACAGTGTTGTCCTTATGTTGTTGCATAACCTCTGGGGCAATGTAGGCATTGAGCCCCAGTCTCACATATATATTCAAACTCTTTTCTCCATGGGGACTAATTACCTGGTTAAACCACTTTTTATTTTCTGTATCTCTTATCTAAGTCCAATTCAATTGCAAGATAATCTCTAGGTAAACCTATGAATCAAACAGAACACCCCATTGAGATGGACTGTATTTATACTGAACTTTCATTTAAAATATGTATCATGGACGATGTTATCCTAATAACATAATCACAAAAGAAAAAGGTAAATGCAAACCTTGAGGGGAAAACATGACGGCCGGCTAGTTGTGGGTCGCGGGTGAGCCCAGAGAGCGCATCGGAGCCACAAGCATTCAAAACGGTATGAAAGGAAAATTACGCCACAAAAATTCAGATGTAACTCGCCCGAGCACTCGGAGTCAAGCAAGGAGGATATTTAGGAGGAAACTACATACCAATCAATCAATCAGAACATTTTTTAAGCGCACTACTCACCCATGAGGGTCTCAAGGCACGGGGGGTGCTGCTACTGCTCAAATAGCCAGGTCTTGAGTAGCCTCCTGAAGGTTAGTAGGTCCTGGGTCTGCCGTAGGAGGATGGGGAGGGTGTTCCAGGTCTTGGCGGCGAGGTGGGAGAACGATCTTCCGCCGGTGGTCGCTCTTCGGATGCGGGGGACGGTGGCGAGGGCGAGGTCGGCGGAGCGGAGCTGGCGGTTCGGGGTGTAGAAGGTGAGTCGTCTGTTGAGGTATGCCGGTCCGGTGTTGTGGAGTGCCTTGTGAGCGTGGGTGAGGAGCTTGAAGGTGATTCTCTTGTTGACGGGAAGCCAGTGCAGGTCTCTCAGGTGGGGTGTGATGTGGCAGTTGCGAGGGATGTCGAGGATCAGGCGTGCAGAGGCGTTCTGTATGCGTTGAAGTCGTTTCAGGAGTTTGGCCGAGGCTCCTGCGTAGAGGGCGTTTCCGTAGTCCAGCCTGCTGCTGACGAGGGCCTGGGTGACCTTTCTTCTTGTTCCGGTGGGGATCCATCTGTAGATCTTGCAGAGCATGCGGAGGGTGTTGAAGCAGGAGGATGAGACGGCGTTGACTTGCTTGGTCATGGAGAGTGTTGAGTCGAGGATGAACCCCAGATTGCGTGCATGGTCGGTGGGTGTCGGTGCTGCTCCCAGTGCGGTCGGCCACCAGGAGTCGTCCCAGGCTGAGGGGGTGGAGCCGAGGATGAAGTCCGCCGTCTTGTCCGTGTTCAGTTTCAGACGGCTGTTCTTCATCCATTCGGCGACGACCTTCATTCCTTCGTGGAGGTTGGTTTTGGCGGTGAGGGGGTCCTTGGTGAGGGAGAGGATCAGCTGGGTGTCGTCGGCGTAAGAGATGATGTTGAGGTCGTGCAGTCGGGCGACGTGGGCGAGCGGTGCCATGTAGACGTTGAACAGTGTCGGGCTGAGGGATGATCCTTGGGGTACGCCGCAGATGATCTCGGAGGCTACGGACCGGAAAGGGGGGAGGCGGACGCTCTGGGTTCTACCGGAGAGGAAGGAGGTGGTTCATTCCAGAGCCTTGTCTCGGATCCCTGCGTTGTGGAGGCGTGTGCGTAGGGTGCGGTGACAGACAGTGTCGAAGGCGGCTGATAGGTCCAGGAGGATGAGGGCCGCGGTTTCGCCATTGTCCAGCAGGGCCCTGATGTCATCGGTGGCCGCGATGAGGGCAGTTTCGGTACTGTGGTTGCTGCGGAACCCGGACTAGGACGGGTCCAGGATGTTGTTCTCCTCGAGGTAGCGGGTCAGTTGTCCGTTGACAGTCTTCTCGATGACCTTCGCCGGGAACGGGAGCAGGGAGATGGGCCGGAAGTTCTTGAGGTCCTTCGGATCTGCCTTGGGTTTTTTGAGTAGGGCGTTGATCTCGGCGTGCTTCCAGCTCTCCGGGAAGGTCGCGGTCTCGAAGGAGATGTTGATGGCCTTGCGGAGATGGGGTGCAATGGTGGCGCTAGCTTTGCTGAAGATGTGGTGTGGGCATGGGTCTGACGGAGAGCCGGAGTGGATGGTGTTCATGATTTTGATGGTGTCGTCGTCGTTTATGTTGGTCCAGGTGAGCAGGGGATCGATGCGGGTGGTGGCCATGGAGTCTGAGGTGTCGGTGGCTGTCGGACCACAGACGGCCACCGGCATCTTTCTGGGGATCAGTGAATAGGATCGGCAAGCACAATGGTGGTGGAGCAGCCATGGGCAAGGGCGGTGCTGGAGCTGCGTAGGGGACGGCGCACTGCCACTAGAATCCCCTACCGGGGCAAGGGAGGAGGCGGCAGTGACAACAGCAATGGAGGAGCTATCATTAAACAAGTAGAGATCGACTTTGGCACTAAGGAAGGTGCAAGACTTCCGATGCGATTATCACCACAGTGGCAGCTTCAGGAAGGGGGTGCAGCTTCGGAGCACACAAAAGCTAAGGCGGGTAAGTTCAGGAGAATATCAGAGAGGGGGAGCGCGGGTGTGGTGGGGAACAGAGGGGTCTCCAGGTACACTCTTAGGAGTGCAGGGAGAGGCAGTGGTTTGGCAGTCTCTGATTCAGCTCTGTCAATATTTAAAGTGGTGGAGAAGGGGGAGAGAGAGGCAAAAGAAGTTAATAGGGTAAGACCTCCAAGAGAGCTACCAGCTTGGGACGTTTCAAGTCACAAGAAAATATTTAAAAAAAGCTTATTCCTGAGCATAAGATTAACGTCACCCCCGCACTTAAGACTTACTTTAAGGTTCTTCCAAAAACACTTATTTTAAGTGATAGCAGTATGGTGGAGAGATAAAAGGGCATCAGAAAGAGCTGAGTAAGGGGCAAGGGACACTAGGAGAAACCACGGAGGTGTTAAGTATGGGAGATTGGTCTAAGGATGTGAGTCCAAACCGTTACCAGGTTCTTGCCTCAGATACCCTAGCTACCTCTGGAGAGGGGTACCCAATATCTAGCCCAGAAGTATTAAAAAGTTCCAACTGTAGCACGGATGCAAAACAGACTAGTTCTGGGGGGGGTCAGAAAGAGAAGGAAGAAGGTGAGGGTGCAGGGAACGGTTCTAAAAACCTGGATAAGGAGGACCCCTCTATTGGTGCTCTTCTAGCAACCCTGACTACTGAAATAAAAAGCAGATTTGAAGTCTCAGAGTCAAATCAGAAGGCGATTAGGTTGGCTTGTGAAACTCTGGAAAGGAAGATCGACGACTTGAGCAATAGAACAGCTACTTTAGAAGGGGAAGTAAGGGAGCTCAGAGAGGCAGTGAAGGTTAACAGTGTTGAAATAGAGGGGTTAAAAACGAAAGAGAGAGAGCAGCAAGAGAGGGTAGAAAGGTTGGAAAACTTCCAAAGAAGGAACAATTTGAAGATTTTAAGGGTCCCGGAAGGCAAGGAGGGGGAGGACATTAAAACTTACATAGTCCAATTGATTAAAAGGGAGCTACAGTTGGAGGAAACAGAGGAGGAAATTGCCAAAGATATGCAGAGGATCCATAGAGACCCCTTTAGACTAAATACAAACAGGACCAAGCCTAGGAGAATTTTAGTGAACTTCCTCACTTACACTTTAAAAGAGAAGATCCTGTCCAAGGCCTTGAGCAAAAAAACGATTGAGGTAGATGGGGTTATATAAGAAGTTAGATCGGACTTGTCGAGCGTTACTTCCAATAGGCAATAGGAACTAGGGAAGAGGATGGAACCACTAAGGAGGTTGGGTGCTTCGGTACAACTGAAGTTCCCAGCTTTTTTGAAGGTGATGTTCAATAATAAGATGCACACTTTGGGCCTGATTCACAGAACTAACTTACGTCAAAAACGTAAAGTTAGTACTTTTTGGTATTCACAGAATACACTTACTCATTTTGGTATTCACAGAATGAACTTACTCATTTCGGTATTCACAGAAGTTAGTAGTCCTAACTTTAGGACTCCTAAATGCCTTCTGTGAATACCGAAAGTCTTAAAGTTAGGATTTTTCTCAGTTTAGGAGTAGTAAAGTTAGGACTCCTAACTTTAGGACTCCTAAATGCCTTATGTGAATACCGAAAGTCTTAAAGTTAGGATTTTTCTCAGTTTAGGAGTAGTAAAGTTATACTCCACGTACGTTTAGGCGAGGGGGCTGCTCAATCAAGATGAACACTGGATCGTACGATTTTACTAGAGGAGGAAATCATAGATGCTCTAAAAGTCGAGACGAAAGAGTTTTTTGATAATAATCTGGGTTCCTCTGCGATTGGTATGGTATGGGATTCAAATAAAGCCTATTTGAGAGGCAGACTGGGAGGCAGACTGGGTGCTCTAGCGGCGGCAAAAAGGCGATTGTATCACAAAACGTATCTACATTAGAAGAGCAAGTCCGAACAATTGAAAAGGAATTGATTAATGCAAAAATAAATCAGGGAGACCGTGAGGCTCTGCTTCGTGAAATAATGGAAATAAAATCAAAGCTGACAGTAATCTTACAGGACAGGGTTAGAAAGAGATGGGAGGCTATTCGGCTGGCCCACTTTGAGTATGGCGAAGGATGCAGTAAGCTGTTGGCGAGGAAAGCCAAGAATGATCAAGTGAGGAACATGATAAAAGAGAATAGGTGCGAGCAAACAGGAATTTTACTCAGAGATAATAAGTGTATTGAGCTAGCCTTTCTCAGATATTTTAGGAAAGTGTACCAGGAAGATCTGGAAATC
This sequence comes from Calotriton arnoldi, assembly GCA_963921515.1. Taxonomy (NCBI): domain Eukaryota; kingdom Metazoa; phylum Chordata; class Amphibia; order Caudata; family Salamandridae; genus Calotriton; species Calotriton arnoldi. The sequence continues at coordinate 790,565 of CAWUFW010009012.1, forward strand.
ACAGAAGAAGAGGTGATGACTTGGCTGAGCCAGGATTGTGCCGATCCCTTAACGGCAGATAAAAGTTAACAGCTGAATGAGAGGATAAATATGAGGGAAGTGAAACAGGCTATTGGGGAAGGCTAGAAAGGGAGGCACAGGGACCAGACGGCTTGCCTCATGAAGTCTACAAGGCCTTGGCTAGTACATTAAATCCTACCTTGGTCGAAATTTTTAATGAACTATTCTTGACAGGAGCCGAAATGCCTGAATCTTGGAAAGAAGCTATCATTACATTAATACCGAAACCGGGTACATGCCCCAAAAACTGTGACTCTTACAGGCCAATATCGCTTTTAAATTGCGATTATAAGATCTTTGCAAAAATTATGGCAGGAAGACTTAATGGGGTTATGCCTCAGCTTGTACATGAGGACCAAAAGGGGTTCATTCGAGGTAGATCTCTGAAAGAGCTTACCTATATGCTTATCGGGTCTACAGATCTGGCCATCGCCTATGAGCTCCCATTAGGAGTAATGGCGTTAGATGCCGCTAAAGCATTTGACCGGGTCAATTGGGTCTATCTACAAGCCGTGGCAAAGTCTCTTAAACTTGGTTCCAACTTCTGCAAAGCCCTGGCGGGCATTTATGCTGTACCAGAAGCTAGGGTGTTGGTTAATGGCGCTTTGACAAATGCGGTTCGGATTATCAGGGGCACGAGGCAAGGTTGCCCCTTGTCCCCATTATTGTTCGATCTATATATCGAACCACTAGCCAGAAAAATCAGGAGTAACCCAGATATCTTACCCTTCCAATACAATGGCTGGAGAAAGAAACTAGGACTATATGCAGATGACCTTTTAATCTATACTACCAACTTACAAAGAACTCTGAGCTGTGTCTTTGCATTATCGGCAGACTTTGGGAAGATCTCAGGTTATGATATTAACAAAGAGAAAACAGAGATTATGGCTTGGAATACAGAGGTGGGCGAAGGGAAGAGTAAAAGGGATATGAGATATCTAGGGGTTAAGATCACCCATGACATCACAAAGCTAACCAAAGAAAACTTTGAAAAAGTAAGGAAAGAAGTGGGAGCTTTGCTGAAGAACTGGTTATATCTCCTGCTGACCCTGTTCGGCCGAGTTAACTTGGTGAAGATGATAGTCCTCCCCAAGTTTACTTTTCTTTTCAATTCAATTCCCTTACCATTTAGGAAGGAATGGTTTGCGAAGATGCAAAGTCAGATTAGCACCTTTATTTGGTCATCTTAAGGGCCACGGATAGCTTGGAAGAAGCTGAGAAGGAGGGTGGAGAAAGGGGATTAGCATTATCAGACCTGTTATTCTACTCTTGGGCTTTTCTATTGAAGAATGGGAAAATGCTATTGGACAGACCCACAAATGCAGAGATTGGCAGGCTTTTGGAGGTGATGTTGAAGAAGGAGAATGGAGGGCAATGTGGCTTTATGCATAAGTATGCGGATCCTAAGTACTTTAAAAAGGTTAGGCTAAAGATTTTAGGGGGTGTGGCTGAGACATGGTATAAAATCAGAAAGTAGAAACAACGTGGACGAACCCACAGGTAAGTGTTAACACTTGTGTTGACTCAAGATGATGTGACCGAGTACAGACATCAAATGGATTTGTAAAAAGGCCCTCACCCACCAACCTAGTTGGTGGCATGCTTCATCATTGGGGTCCCAGCTGGGATGCCGAATGCAACCCAGCTGTGCTTCAACGCCTGACTACAGCGGAGCGTTTTCTTTTTGGTTCAGTGCAGTGTGCTCAGGGAGTGGTGAAGTTAAAAATGTCTCTAAGGAATATCCAAACAAAAAAACTTAATTTATAGGGTGTTAGGACATGATTAAAAACTAAGGCAGGGATATAGTGAAGATGACAATGTACCTTCAATATCCTTTAGGTGTAGGTCAACATGTTTCAGCCATTTACGGTAATCGTAAGGCTTTCTTCAGGACCACAGTGTAAAAAAAGGGTGAGGTGACTGCAAAAGTGGAGGTAGCCACGTGAGTGAGATATCAGCACACACGCTAAGGTGTGCTGTGTATGTAGTGGAAGAACCGTACTTACGGACCCACTTAATGGTTGAAATCTGTAAGGAAAAACACACAACATGAAGGACATACAAACATATAAAGCATATGCATGGAACACGTGACGGTCCTTACTTGCATGCTGCGCGCTTTGCTGTGCTCTGATGCATCTGATGAGTCGAACGTTGCCGTGAAAATAACCCTGTCAAGGGTGTGGCATGCAATGAACATGGATATACCTTTTGTAAAACACGTCATGCATGTTGAGAGATATAACATGCATGTTTATACACAAGTGAATACCATGCGTGGTCACAAGTATGCGCAAAACATTCGGCCATCAGTAACGATTTTACCGGGCTAAATTAGTTGCTGTGTGAGACCCATTAGGTTTAGGACTGTGAGCGCGAGAAAATTATTGCGCGTATGCCAGCAAAAATGAGCATACTATTCCTAGAAACAACATGGATAAGTAGGTCCAGGGAAGACCAGAATAGAGAAGAAGAAGGAAAGTGTCTTACTTCAGCCAATTTACAAAAGATTAGATGGATCCTGCAAGGGGGAGCCTCCTGTAGTCAAACACTGAAGGTGGTAAAGTGGAAGTACGTAAATTCAAGGAAATCAGGCAGGGAGACAGATGTCCGCCTTACAACGTTTTCGCTTTTAGAAATGGGGCGTGTAAACTTACTTCGTCACGGATGGCCTCCCACCATTCAAACCTGTTCAGTACTTGCCAGGATCTCGCCGGTAAAAGAGCTGGTGACCGCTGCGTTCAGATAGTGGTTCCTGGAAGGGGAGTAGTTACGTGGGAAGACGTGTGCCATGTGACCAGTGGGGACTGACTAGAGTGCTAACCCTGCTAACGTGATGTAACGTAGCGTAGAGACACATATGGAAAAGGGGCGCTGCATTGTTGCAACTTCCTGATTACGGGCTGAGTGTGGTCGCAGTGGGAAAATGGGGGTGTTTTTAATAACACTGAAAAAGTTAAAGTAGAATGGAGGCAAGGGTTGTCAAATGCCTCTAATAAGTGGGACTTAAAAACAGCTAATGGTTGGCCCCGCCGGTGCGTATTAGTCAAAGAGTTTATAAACTCCTTGACTAATACACACCGGCGGGGCCAATCACCACCCTTCAGTTTGTCCATTTAGAAATAGGTTCATATGCCCATTAGCCGTTTTTAAGTCCCATTTATTAGAGGCATTTGACAACCCTTGCCTCCATCCACATGAGCTCTTTTTGAGAAATGGGAGTATGCGACTGAATAGTGTTCGGTCACATTGTAATTAACCGGTATGGGTGCCGACTGGAGGTCAGTCATTCCCAGGACCGAGATGGTGTCAGGCGGGCTCAAGTCCGCCCGACATCGTAATCAGGCCCTAAGTTGTTATCCTCAGATTAATTTGTATGAGCAGAGCAAGTACATCAAACAGAATATAGTATGGATGATGGATGGGCTCAATAGACTTTATAAAAGCATCAACCTTCCCATTAATATCAACATTTTTAACTTTTTTCATTTTTGTTTGTGAAGTAAATAAAATATTTAATCATTTGTAACATTCTTTGACAAATGCATGTTTCCTCATTTTTGTGCATTGTTTTGGGGTTCAAATCATCGAAATTGCTAGGCTGGTATTCTTAGAGTCCAATTGGGACTCAGTGGGGGGACCCATATTCCAAAAATGATTCAGTGGGGTTCCCCGGATTCCAGTAATGATTATGTGGGGGGCCAGAGAAGTCAAAAGTTTAAGAACCACTGGTTTAGATGATTTGGCTGATGCGCAAGTTATATTGGAATCGCTTGATTTTTTGTGTGATTGACAGCCCTAATGGGCCACACAAGGGGAAAACAAGTAATGTGGTTTGATTCAACATGTTCTCGGTCTCATAAAAAATCAATGACAGCTTTAAAAATAAGCCTTGCAGTGCTCCTGATGTTCCAGCCTGAAGATCTGATTACAAAAAGAATAAGTGAAGAAGTTTGGGAAATTTTAGGGGCAGCCAATAATACTAATGATACCTTTTCCTTCTGCAAAGTAATGCATTCTCCAATTTTTAAGGATAATGGTGATTCTGGTTTGTTTACTGTGATCCCAGCAGAGAAGCAGATGACACATTTTAGTCATATTTATTCTTTGTCACAGTCTGTAGTGCATATTGAGCAAACATTGGGTAAGCAATAATATACCACCACGTCTTTTCTCAGCGTAGGCATCACTGATGCGATCTCTTCTATCAGTGGTAACCATAAAGGCAAGGGCCCTTGCTCTGATGGGATTCCCATGGATATATTTAGACACAACACTGAACTTTGGGCCCCTATTCCAGTAAACATTTTAAACAGTGCTATGAAGAGTGGATTGCCCATGGCGTGGTCACAGTCTCCAAATTAAAAACAAGCATCGGCAAATCCAATAGGTCTCGCCTATTCAAGATTTATTGGCTTTGCCACTATGTTTTAGCCATGTTTTACACCAGTGTGGCTGCTGTTCAGCATGGCTAAGAGTTAGTGCGGTAAAGGAGAGTGGAGTAGAGTGGAGTGTCATAAAGTGGAGCAGAGTGTAGTGTTATGGAGTGGCGTAGAGAGTTGTGGAGTGGCGTAAAGTGGTATAGAGTAGAGTTGAGTGGAGTGAAGTGGAGTGTTATGGAGTGGCATAGAGAGTTGTTTAGTGGCGTGAAGTGGTATAGAGTAAGGTTGAGTGGAGTGAAGTGGAGTGTTATGAAGTGTAGTGGTGTAGAGTGTTGTGGAGTGCCGTGGAGGGAGTAGAGTGTCATAGAGTGGAAAGGCATAGAGTGGAGTAGAGTTGAGTGGCGTAGAGTGTCAGAGAGGAATAGAATATTATGGAGTGGCGTGGCAAAGAGTGTCGTGGAGTGGTGTACCACAGAGTGGAGTGGCATAGTGGGTGTTGGGTGGAGTAAAGTATTGTAGAGCAGAGTGATGTAGAGAGGTATAGAATGTTGTAGAGTGGAGTGGCATAGAGTGGAGTAGTGCTGGAGAGTGGAACGCAGGGTGGAGGGGAATGTTGGAGAGTCGAGAGGTGTAGAGTAGATTGGAGTGGCATAGACTGTCAGAGTGGAGTGGCGTAGAGTGGAGCAATGAAGTAGAGTGGAGTAGTGTGTCATACAATAGAGTGGAGTAGTGTTATAGAGTGACATAGAGTGGAGTAGAGTGTTGTAGAATGGAGTGGCATAGAGCGGAGTAGAGTGCCATAGAGTGAAATGGAGTTTAATGGAGTAGAGTATTATAGAGTGGAGTGTTGTGGAGTGGAGTGTCGTAGAGTGGAGTAGGACAGCTCCACCGGGCATCGGCCAAGGTTGCTCGGGCTCCGCGGTAAGATCAGACAGTTATGGTATCCGCCCAGGGGGCATCGTCGTAGTTCCATCGAAAAACACCGGTCTTGGCGTTGCTGGGTAGCGCCATCCGCTTCGTCCTCCAGCTCGCCCCCAGGTCTAGAGTGGTGAGAGGAGAGGTGGAAGGGACAGATTCCAAAGTCTGCAGATTGTGTGACAACCCATCGTTCTTGCCTTCAACCCTCTTGGCGGGAGTGAAGCTCACCTCACAGAATGTTTGACTAATCGCATGCGTATCGGCCGCAAAGCAAACAGAGCTGTGTATGACCCGATGTCAAGCAGTGGAATCACATAATTGTTTGGATGGCTGTCATATGCCTGGCTAATTACTTCCAAAGATGGGAGCTGAGATCTTAAAAGCTGAGCTCCATGAAAGATGTCAAGGGTACCGGCAGATTGCAGGACAAGCTGGTAACCGGCTGGTAATAATTGGGAGAGTGTCCCCCAGCTTGGTGCAGCAAGGAAGGGTAGAAATGAGCTCAACGTTGTAGCAAACTCAGATGGCTATATTTCCGATTGATTTTGTCGATATTAGACCATGGGCGCCATCTTAGGGCCAGGCCCCGCTCTGAGGAAGATCGCCGTTGTGGTGGAAACGATTGTGTGCAGAAACGTTCTTGATAGGCAGCGGACACAGCCATACTATTAATACTTGCACGAGTTGCCAATCTTTTGCAGCGCATCTCCGTAGGGAAAGGAAAAGCACTTCCCGTACATTTCAGCCACCATCTTAGGGTCAGGCCACTTTAGTTACCGATCATCGCAAGGCTAAGGTCATTGTACATTGTAAAGTTATTGTACCGCTACCGGTCGCGATTCTAGTACCGATCAAGCCTCCAGAAGCATTCACTGCGCTCGGGGTGCCTCTCTCATACCACAGTACCTCTTCGGGCCCAGTCTTAGGCTGCAATCATTGTTCCAGAGTACAGTGGTGCAGTGGTGAAGAGTGCAGAGGTGCATAGTGGAGTGGGGTAGGGTGCATTGGCATAGAATACAGGGTGCAGAGAAGATTACATAGAGTACATTGGCATAGAGTGCAGCAGGGTAGAGTGCAGCGACATAGAGTGGGGTAGAGTGGAGTGGAGCAGGGTAGATTGCAGTAGCGTAGAATGGAGTGCCATAGAATGGAATGGTGCAGAGTGGAATAGAGTGGCGTAGAGTAGATTGTTTCAGAGTAGAGTGAAGTGGCGTAGAGTGTAGTGTCATAGAGTAGAGTGTTGTAGAGTGCAGTGTCCTAGAGTGCAGTGATGCACAGTATATTAGAGAGGCTTAGAATGGATTGGCGTAGAGTGCAATGGCAAGTGCAGTGGCGCATAGTCGAGTAGTGTGGCATAGGGTGCATTGGCTTAGTGTAGAATTATGTAGAGCTGAGAGGTGTTGAGTGAAGTGTGATAGAATGGAGGGGTGCAGAGTACAGTGCCATGATACAGAGTGGAGTGGCATGGAGTGGAGTGGCATAGTGTGGAGTGGTGCACAATAGAGTGCAGAGGCGTGGAGTGGTGCAGAGTAGAGTAGAGTGGTGTAAAGTCGAGTATGCATGATGCGGTAGTGCACTACCATTACAGACAACACATCTTCAATTGAAATGACCATTAAATTTGCACAGACATAGAGTTTTACTGATAAAAGTATATAGAGTGTAAACAATTATGTGTGAAAATATCATCACTTAGTTTATTGATTTGTTTTGATCGTATTAAAATATTTGTTTTCAGCTCACTTCAAAATTACCGAAACACGTGCTTCATTTGTACTCATATTCTGAAATACCTGCACAGTTCATTTACATTTTTTGTGCTAGAAAAAAAACAACAACGTATAGCACACCCCCAAGTTGCCAGCATATTTGTCACATAAATCCTCTCACTTTGAAGTCAGAGAAAGAAAACTAATCACCAAACTCCCTGCGTAGACAGAGCTAGGCATTTGACCTCTGTCTTTGAATTAATGGCCTGTTTACAGAAATTCAATACCGGTGGAAGAATATAGTAAATAGGGTTTGGCCAAGAGAAGGGACAAACTCAAGCTGGGCAGCCTAAAACAAATTAAGCCAGCAAATAGAAAGCAAGCAAATGTGAGTTACAAACCACAAAGCCAATAGTAAGCAAGGTTGGAATGCATTCCCAGGGAAGCTTTCCGAATGTCTCCAAGATGTCGTTAGCAAAAGGCTTAGAATTTAAAAAAATCAATAGGGGTGAATCTAAATGTTATTGCCCAATCTCACTTTCAGATTCTACTGTCAAGATCATGGGCAGAAATCTTAATGCACAGATTAGAGTTGGGTGGAGAAAAATTTTATTATTTCAGACACTCAATATTGTTTTTGTAGAGGATTTAATTTTATATATGCTAGTGAATAAATACACTATAGTAAAAAAAGACAGCTTACATGTAGCTTTTATGGATTTAAGATGTGCATTTGACTGTGTCAATCAATTAAAGCTGTGCACATTTATGCTCTCCCAGGGTGTTGAAGAATCAATAGTTGGTTTTCTGAGCCAACTCCACTCTGATGTTGGGGCTAATGTAAGACTTGGGTCAAATGGGAAATGTTCGTAGGCCTTAAAGACTGAGAGAGTGGTCCATAAGGGTTGCGTATTGGCACCCTTCCTTCTTAGGTCTCACCTGAGACAGTGTACATGTGCTGCCGCTTGCGATAATCTGTTGTTTGGAAAAAAACTCTAAAAAGGGGGTTTTATCTCACCTCTTGTTTACAATTAGTTGACTTTGTATTCTTCTGTAAGTACTATGTTCCCTTCGCCAGGAGATATTTATTGCCCCTCCAACGGAGATTTAAGTTCAGCAAGTGTAGAGTGTCCCTGGTTTTCTTACAGCAGCTACAAGAGCATGATACATGCTATGCAGTTGGCTGCTTCTTGAAAAGCATTTTACACCTGAAAGAATCGATGATGTTCTGGGGAGGACTGTTGTAAAAAAATCTGTAATTAATATATGGCCTCATTAGCTGAGTTTTCTTCTTTTATTGCTTCATGTTTTTTTGTTTTTTTTTAGTTTATGACTGTCAGTCAGTCAAAACAAAAGTTTATTTGGTCTAATTAGTCCTTAAACATTTAAAATCTCCATAAATGCAGCCTCATAAAATCACAGATCTTGAATAAAATCTATCATAAAATTCATACATTTAAAATTCATTGGTCCTACCATCATTCCGTTTTACTTACTGTATATCATATAATATTTTTAAAACAAGTGTTTCAGTTCTATTCACATGTAAGAATTTTTTTAACATTTTGGATGAACTTCCCCATGGCGCAGGCTATATCTAAATTACTCATTTCAGTTAGAAGGTCTACTGCTTGTACCCTATTTGTAATACCATACTTTTTAAAGATTGGGCATAAAAACACTTTCCGTATATACAAAACCTTCTGACAGTCCAATAAAATATGTAATATATTGCACGTAGTTCCCAGAATACAAGCACATTTCCCTTTGCTGTCAATCATTGCTTTTTTACCCTTTTTTGCATAGCAAGGGTTAACACCAGTTCTTAATCTTAGCAATTCTCTTCTTATCCGACGACAGGGTAGTCTATCAATATAAGGGAAATGTTGTCAATTTTGCCCCGAGTTAGTCAATAAAACGTACAGATTTTTTTCCCTTGAGATAATCTTGATCGTGAGCTCGAGAGATTTCTCTCCCCTGGGCCCTAAGTTCCCTCTTATCAACCTCGATTTGTAAAGTCTGTGGGCACAGCTTGATCCTCATTATTCTACAAGCTTTAGTTATAGTTTCTCTTATCCCTTTTGCCCATCTTAACTCGCTCTTCAATATCTCATTTCTACACCACTGCAAGATTTTAAGTTCTTCTCCAACGCCCAGGCGCTGCCAAAATCTTAATAGCGCCATACATGCCATTATATCCCATGAAGTCATTCCTGTTTCTAATCTTACTGCCTGGACCATTGATGACATGGGCAACGATAATAAGTTTTTCAGGCATTTTCCTTCTTCGGCATCCCATCTGTTTTTACCACTCAAATATAGCAATTGTGCTCTGTATAAAAATTGTATTGGTATCATCGCTACATAAGCTTTTAAAACCGACCTGTCAGACTTTTCACCATAGACTCCATTACATTTTTTTAGACCACTGACAGAGGCTGATGCCCTCAGTTTTAGTGCATCTAGATGGGTATGCCAATTCAAATTTTTCTCAAACCACATCCCTAGGTACCTATATTCGTTTACCTTTTCCAACTTTGTGGAGCCCAAGAACCAATTGAACCTTATTTTTCTTCTTCCAAAGCTTAGTACCTTTGTCTTATCCATATTTACTACAAGTTTTTTAAGATTGCAATATTCCTTGAACATATTCATCTTTCTTTGCAGACCGATCTCTGTTTGGTCTATTATTACGTGGTCGTCTGCATATAATAGACATGAAATGTGTTTTCTGTTTAACTTTGGGCTGGCCCCCCTTGCAGTGCCTAAGACTGAAGGTAAGTCTGCTATGAATAAAGAGAAAAGTAGGGGGCCAGTACGCACCCCTGTCTTAACCCATTTCCAATTGGGATTTTCTGCGATAGGCTCCCCTCTATGTCCAATATTATCTGCGCCCAATTATAGGTATGTATTATAGGTATTGCTTCATGTATTTAGTAGATCTAATGGATGAAATTATTTCCCTCTTTTTTTTATCATATATTTACTGAGAAAATGTTTTTATTGGGTGTGAGCATTTTTTCTCCTACTGGCAAGGATTTGTTTGCAATTGTGAATCTGGAAATGGTTCTTGTTTATATAATACACTGAATTTGTGGAAAAATATTTTTTTAACTTTTTAATTTAGCAAGTTCCTTGAACCTATAGTTAATGGTATTGAGTTTTATCAAATTTTTAATGTTGTGTACATAATTTGTGTATCTTTTATGATCTATTGTTTTATGATTGAATAAAGATTGTTGATTGATATTTTATTTTATTAGTTTTATAATGTTGTTGATTGATTGATTTTTTTTAAAATTAGTTTTATAATACAGGTACATATTAAACAATTCAAACATTGCAAGTGTAGTCTTATCATGACAATACCATGAGCAAGGTTTACAGTGCAGTGGTGTTACAGACTGCGATCTCTACTCTGATTGGTTATAACGTTGCAATACAATTCCGTAACATAACACAAGAGGGGTGGGGATGGAAAGAAAGGGTGGGGGGGAGCAGGGGGCTGTCATATTATGAAAAAATATCTCAGTCATTCCCACAGAAAGTTTGCCCGGGGAAACAGGGTGCTAATATAGATCACAGGGCTCACACACAGGGCCATGCTTGCAGAGGCACTCCTCCCAGCAGAGCAAGGGGAGTCTCATGCAGCTATGTTGCCACCAAGCAAGCCTTCCCCATCCTCCCAGGGCTCATGCAGCTGCAGGTATGAATCAAAAGGAGCCCAGATATCTTTAGGTCGTGATCAAGCAGACAACAACTCCCAGTATGTCGTTAATTGGTCTTGGCAATAGGCCGCATCTCTAAGCCAATCATCCACGAAGGGCAATGGTCAACGGCCCCAGTACATCGCCACTCTTCTTTTACTCAATAGCAGCAGCATAGCAATTGACTTCCTCATTTCTGGGGAACATCTTTAACGCCACCTAATAGTGCAACCAGGGGGTCTGTTCCATGCGCAGGCCTGCAATCTCATCAATCACATTGAACACTGATGACCAGTATCATTCTATTCCCGGGCACTCCCAAGCCAAATGGAGAAAGTTCGCACAAGGATCTGAGCACCGTACACAATGCGCCTCATCTAATAAACCTAGTTTACATAGCCGCTTCGGGGTTGTATACAATCTGTGCAGGAATTTAAAAGGCACCAGTCTCAGTCTATAATCAGGTGACAACACACGCGCCTGGGCGCAGCAAAAGTTCCACTGTTCCTCATATATAGAGATACCCAGCTGGTTTTCCACCCCTGTTGCGCAATAGGACCGGCGCTGTGTGTTCGTTTCAGCATATATTCTGGTTATAAGCTTTCACGGGCAAGGACTCCCAAGAAAACTCTCGAGAACCCCCAGGGTGTGGGGCGCAGCTGGGAATGAAGCATGGTGCGCTCACAGGGCGGCATGTAATTGGTAGTATGTAAACCTATCGAAGAAAGCTGTATTTCCATCTCCCAGAGCCTGCTGTGGCATGATAAAAAATCCCTCCGGGAATGCTGCCGTCATGCTAGTAAGCTGAAGTCACCGCAATCTGTGTAATGGGCAGTGCCGGGTGCTTTATCAGGGGTATCAAGGAGCATACAAATCATCCAATCTAGCATGTCAGCGCAGTTCATGCCATGCCCAAACTGTGCAGTCGACTGTATCCAGTGTCGCACGTGGCCGTTGCTTGATTGATTGATAGTTTGCTTCATTGTCACTCTTATTTTCTTCCTTTTCAATGGAGAGCGTGTGTGTGCGCATTAACTTTTTCCCTGTGTTTTTGTTTTCTTCAATGGAGCATAGACCAAATACTGAATGATTTCTTGATCATACACGCTGCTGTACTTATATTGTGGTATTTGTTTCTTGTGAGTGTGTATTGTTTGTTTGTATGTTGCTGTTACACCCTCCTGTGTCACTCTATCTGATTATTTAACTGCTTTGATGCTCTTTTATTTTAGATTTTTCCTCTTAGGCCGAATCCCCTAGCTAATTGTTTGTTTTCCAGATTTTTCAAAACTTCACTTTCCGGTAAGCAGCTTTTCTCCAACCAGTCTTGTCCAAGCCGCATAACAACACAATTTATACAATTTTAATAAAGTTACACATTGCAATATTCACTAAGAGTGCATTTTTTTATGACTCATCCTCGTTTTGGTCTCATTCCATGTGAGGCTGCCTTCCTACCTAATTCATAATAGCCAACATAAGTTACTTGTTTTAAAACTGTACCAACTGGTGATATCAGCGTTTGCCTAAATGCATGTGTATGCATGCTGGTAGGAGTTCATAGGTTGTATGCCTCAATAACACGTCATACTATACTCATACCATGATATACTAAAAAAATAACAGGCCATGACATACCACACCATACCATACTATATGTTATACCTGGCATCCTTGGCGTGGTTCTCCCCTAACTTTTTGCCTTATACCCTCTTGTTTTACTGACTTCGTCTTTGTTAGTTTTAGGACTGCGCACTTTACCACTGCTAACCAGTGTTAAAATGCTTGTGCTCTCTCCTTTAAACATGTTAAAATTGGCTTACACCCCGTTGGCACATTTAATTTACTTGTAAGTCCTTAGTAAAGTGGTACTACATGTACCCAGGGCCTGTAAATTAAATGCTACTACTGGGCCTGCAGCACTGATCATGCTAGCCACTTAAGTAGCCCTTTTAATATGTCTTCAATTGCAGCCTGAGTGTGCAGTTTTAAACTGCCGTGTCAACCTGGCCAAATAACCCTTATGCCAAGTCAACACTAGAATAGCCCCTGAACAGCCCAAAGAGCAGGGTGCATCTAAATTTAAAAAGCTGGGCTTGAAGTTTTAAGTTTTTACATGTCCAAGTGGTGAAAAACTCCTAAATTCGTTTTTCAATACTGCAAGTCCTACCTCTCCCATTGGTTAACATTTGGTTACCTTATTACATTTATTAAGTGATAACGTTCGATTGGGTGCAGGTAGACAGGTCAGGTGTGGTGTCTACAGAATTGGAATTAAAAGCCCTCTTTAATGGTAAGGTTGGATTCTTAGTCCTAGTTCTGAAAATGCCACTTTCAGAACGTTCAGTTTGTAGGTAATGCACTTCGGGTGTATAGTTGTAGGGTGATTTTGATTATTTAGCTTAATTGCGTGCACCAGGGTATCGCCTTCTGATCCTAGGCGTGGGCAAATGAATAAATCAGTTGTGTTCCCCACATTGGGGGAAGCGTCCCCTCAGTGCACCACTTAAATCCCAGAGGAGGAATGGATTCCAATCATTCAAAAAGTTACTTCAAGAATTTAAGACGTGCAAGATCTTGCATAGAATCCATATATTTCATTCCATTTGAATGGAAATTTAGTTCATAGCATTCCAAATGTATCTAATGGTATTTTTGTATGGTTATTCAATTTCAAAACTTCAAACATCCAGCATTTCAAAACATCCCTATGCATTTCGGGCTGGGTCCTTCCTCAGTGGATATGTTAACCTGTGAGGTAAATGAAATGGCGAAAATAAAAATCTAGACTTCAAGGATAGGTAATAAATTAATGTAAAGCTCCATGGAAACCTGTTATGCATGCATGCTCAGAATTCCACCTAGTGAACTCTGTAGTGAGTTTCACCCAATTTTATCAAATTACATGCATTGACAATCACAGCAATAATAAGACTGTAGTGAAATTATTAGTGTTATTGAACGCGGAGTGTTTGTTATAAAATAAGAGATGGCTAAAGAGGACATTTTTCCTAGTGCACATGTGTAAAATTAAATCTGAAACAAGACTGGAGTAACATCATGGTGAAATCATGTAGCTGAACATGGAGTCCTTGTTGGTAAACAAACAGAGGAACGTGATTTGTTATAAATGCAAACTGATTGTCGACAAATGCTGCAGTTGAAACGTAAGCAAGATGATTCAATTAAAGTGCGCTTGTTCGTGTCATAGACATGAAGAGAGGAAAAATACATGGCGTGAATTTCAGTGTCATATTGCAATAGTATGTGAATGGAATGAAAAATGTATTACTGAAGCGCCCCAATTTGAAACCTAATATGTAACAAGAGTGAGACTCCATAGACATGAAAAGAGGACAAATACATGCCGTGAATTTCAGGGCCATATTGCAATAGTATGTGAATGGAATGAAAAAGATATTGCTGAAGCTCCCCAAGTAGAAAGTTAATATGTAACAAGAGTGACACTCCATATACCTCGTAGCGAAACATGAAGTGTGAGTTCTCTTCCCAAAAGGGTGAAAAATATATGGTAACGAATGAGTAAAAAAATAAATAATAATAGCTATGTTTGCAAAGCATGATCTGTAGCCGGATTGTCAGGCTCTGTAAATATGTGTGGTGTCAGTCTCTGTGCTGTGTAACTCCTGTGTCAATGAAGTGTGAAATAGAATTAAAGAAGAAGGTTCTCTACATACCATAAGATGTATGTGGGCTCCTGGATGTAATGGCCAGAGTGAAATCATGTGTAACTGTGTGGTATACAGGTAAATGAGAGCATGTTCATCCACAGTATCTTGGACAGTCTGGTGCATCAAGAATGGGTAGACTATATATAACAACAGTAGTGAATTATAGAAAACAACTCAATTCCATGTGATCATTGAGTCCCTTGGGGATTAAGAGGTCAAGTCTCTTAATCCAGTACATTTCTCTCTTGAGCAGAAATTTTCTGTTATCGACCCCCTTGTGTATTGACACAACTTCCAAAACAGTAAACCTCAATTGACTGATGTTGTGGCCATAAGTGTGGAAATGCATAACCACACTCAATTTGTCTGGTGTAGTACTGGTGTTCTGTCAGTCTTGTTTTGACTTTGCGTTCCTTCTTGCCGACCTAGGCAAGACCACATGGACATTTCAGTAAGTAGATGAAGGTTTTTAGAGTCACATCTTGCTGTGCTAAATAGTCTCATATTTTATTTTATTTTATTTTGAAGGTTTTATATAGCGCAGACAAGACCCTTGCGGGTATCAGAGCGCTTTACAAGCAGATATAGTAAACAAAACCCGTATTACAAGAAGTAGTTATGTTCAGAGCATATCATACAATAGTATTACAACTTATACACATAGTTCATGTGAATTTGGATAAGAGAATAGATTTCACTTCTTTTTTAAACGAAATACTAGAGGGATTTAGTCTGGTTTCTGGAGGTAGTGAGTTCCAAATCCTGGGAGCAATCCGGAGAAGGCCCGGTTTTCTTCTTGGAAAAATGTTGGGGTTTCAGTAAAAGGGTACTGGCGCTTCTGGAGGATCTGTTGCCACAAGAAAGTACTAATTTCTGTGCAAGGTAGCTCGGAGTGTTATGATGTTTGGCCTTGTGCGCCATGCAAGTCTGGCTTCGAAGGGTAGTCAGTTGAGGGCTCTAAGGTCAGGGGAGATGTGGCAGTTTCTTTTGGAGCCCGTGATGAGCCTGTGTGACTCGCTAAATGGGAATTGCGACTCGCAATTAGGAAGGGGCGTTCCAAGGGTGTCCCTTCCTATTTTCAACTCGTAACCCTCTATAAGAATGCTTTTTGACCGCAATTGCAGTCGCAAAACAATCACAATTTACTGCCCTCTTCAAGAGGGTGGAAATGCAGTCGCAAATGGGAACGGGTCCCCAGGGGACCCCTTCCTCTTTGCAAATGCAGGGGAAAATATTTTTTAGGGGCAGGCAGTGGTCCCAGGGACCATTACCTGCCCTTAAAAAATGAAACGAAAACATTTAGTTTTTCTTTTTTTAAATGCATCCCGTTTTCCTTTAAGGAAAACGGGCTGCATTAAAAAAAAAACTGCTTTATTTAAAAGCTGTCCCAGACATGGAGGTCTGCTGAGCCCAGCAGGCCACCATACCTGGGAGGGCCAGCCACTCCCAATGGGGTCACAAATTGCGAGAACCTCATTAATATGCATGAGGCATGCAATTTGCGACCCCTGGGAATCGCAATCAGTGTCGCAGACACTGTTGTACATACCAATTATTGCGAGTCGTTATTGCGACGCAATTTGCGAGTCGCAAATTGCTTGGTCGTACATCTGGCTCTGTATCTCTTCGCAACCAGGATTAAGGTACTGTGTTCAGCGGACCTAAGTGGGCCCCTCCATCACAGTCAACCCGAACTTGTGACTTTGTCCCGTCTAGAGTGACCAGATAACCACAGTTGGCACTTGGTGCTTTTTGGCACTATGTTCACTGACATATCTTGGGTTCTACTGATTGGATTTCTGTCATGTTGGTCTTGATTTATTTATTAAAGTTTACTCTATTTTTCTAATTTGGTGTGGGATTCTTCTTGTGTTGTGTTTTCACTTTATTACTGTTTGAAGTGCTACATATATACCTTACACATCCCCTCTAAGAGACTGCAACTTGACAAGGTTTGTGGTTGCTGCTTGAGTAGGGTTTCACCCCCCTCAACCAGTAACCCCATTTCTTACACAATACAATATCAGGCCTAATATAGCATATTATACAACAACAAACCATACCATAACATACCATACTATACTATGAAATAACAATCCATACCATACTATACAATACAATGACTGTCCGTACCTGGAGTGAATCGATTTTGGTTCCGATTTTTAAAAAGGGGGATAGGCACAACCCAGTTTGTTATCGGCCTATCTCGCTTTTAGACTCCACGGTCAAAATAATTGGAAGAGTACTCCTTTTTAGATTGCAGGACTGGGCAGATAATTATTCTATTATCAGTAATATACAATATGGGTTCCGTAAGGGCTTGGGCACTATAGATCAGTGCCTAAATTTAGAATTAACTATTGCCAAATATACTAAGGCGAAAAGGGGCCCGCTCTACCTGGCCTTTGTGGATTTGTCCGCGGCCTTCGACTGTGTCATCCATAACAAACTATGGCCGATTTTGGAGAGGTTGGGCATGGAACCATCCCTAGTCTCATTAATGAGACAATTTTATATCGAGGCCAGGGTTCGATTCGGGACAGAGGGTGAGTGCACTGATTCATTTACTGTCGGAAGAGGTGTAAGGCAGGGCTGTGTCCTCGCACCCTTTCTTTTTACCTTGTATATTAATAACTTAGATCGGGTTCTGAGAGATGAGTGCCAGGACCTCCCGGCGGTAGGGAAGCGCTCACTTCCTGTGCTCATGTATGCGGATGACGCAGTGCTTATGGCCTGCACTCCGAATAGTCTCCAGAAGGTACTATCTAGTTTTGTGAACTTTATGTCCAACTTGGGCCTTACAGTAAACGCCTCCAAAACATTCATTTTAAAATGTGAATCGGAGAGCAAAAAGTGTCGCCCGTTCTTCTTAGAGAAGAATCGTCTAGACTGCGCCAATACCTTTTCATACTTGGGGGTCTTATTTGATCATACTGGCACGTGGACACAGGCTGTTAATCTAAGGAGACTGTTATTCTCAAAGTCACTGGCAGCCCTGGTTAATTTTAGCAAGAAATTGGGCAGACGCCCTCCCTCAGAACTACTTCAAATTTACAAGGCTAAATGTGTCGCAATAGCGACCAATGGAGCGGGTATTTGGGGACATGTAGATGTGACATCTTTACAGAGGGCCGAAAACAGATTTCTTAGATACCTGCTTGCTGTCCCGGTTAGTGTCTCTACTTTCAATTGCCACTCGGAGCTAGGTATATCTTATATAGCGGATATCATTGCCATTCAACCAATTCTCCTCTGGCATCATATTTGGACTTCAGAGAAGACCATTTTAAATCGTCAAATGATTACTGATTGCTGTGGACTAGATGGGGTATCACGTATAAGTTGGCTCAGGTATGTCAAGGAATTCTTTTGTAAATTAGGACATCAAGAATATTTTGATAACCCCAATACCTTGACTAAAGTAAATAGGAAAGTTTTAAACTTAGCTGTTTGCAGTATCTAGAAAATATTAGATTAAATACAGAGATATTAAAAATCTCTGTTCTGGCTCACCAAAACATCCTGACTACTTTTAAGATGCAGTCGTATTTAACTTTTGTATCCTCTGATTTTGAAAGATTTTTATTAACACGTTTCAGGATGGGCATTGTCCATAGGTCGCTTAGTTTTCCAGCAATTAACGATTGGTCTAGGCAGCTGTCTAATTGCCCATGCGATGATTTGTCAGCACAATCCACCATGCATGTTTTATTCTTTTGTAAATTTTATACAGACCAGAGGAAAAGGTGGATTCTTCCGCTGCTTAGAACACTAGGCCTGCGACAATGCCATCCTTCATTCATAGTCATGCAATCCCTTGGGGAAGAATTTGTAATTTTATCTGTTTCGTTGTTTTTAAAGTCTGTTTTCAAGTGTAGAAAAACTATCCTAATGTAAGATTTTTCACTGTATAACTTATCCCATAATTTTGTGGTTTCCGAACCTTCTGTAACATGTGATTTTATTGTTTTATATATATGCTTTTATGATTATTTTATAATCGAATAAAGCTTAACTGACTGACTGACTGACTGTCCGTACCATATCATACCATATTATACCATACTATACAATCACAGGCCATACCATAACATACCATACAATAACAGCCCACACCAAACCATACTATAAAATAACAAGCCATACCATACCATACCATTCCAAACCATACTATCAAATCAAGTCTATTGCTTGCAAAAATTATGTTCAGTTGGGCCCCCCATTGCTTAGCATTGGTTGACTTCATTGTCACACTCATTTCTTTGCTTCTCCTTGGTCACCAAGTCCTGGATTTACTTCCTGTTTGTGTGTTTGTCCCTACCCTGGAGCATGGCCTATGTACCGCTTTCATCACCCAGTGTCCTTGCACTGCATGCCGCTTTCAAAGGTACTTTGTTTTCCCTTCACTTGAACCCCCATCCTCCCTCCCCCTCTTGCATTGTTGCTTGCCCTGGCCACCACCTTCTCCTGTATTGTTGCTTGTTCGGTCTGCACCCCTCCCATTGTTTGTTGTCCCATCCACCCTCCACCCTCTCCCCCTTTGTTTCTTGCTCCCTCCTGCCCTCCCAGAAAAATAAAGCACCCAAAATTCACACTAACGGGTGGTAAGATGCTACAAAGATGCAAATGGCACTGCACTCCTGCTATGCATGGAATTTTTGATGCTGCGTTCATGCAAGGCCAAAATGGGAAACTACAGTTCAGATGTAAGATAATTAAACAGTTTTTTGTGTGAAGGCACAGAATATCTACATACTCAGGAAATGGATCACAGCCCCTCGCAGTCAGCACTGGCCAAGTCATAGCGCTTTTTTTCTATCTTTCAGCTATGCTGCACAGTTGCCACCCTGCTGCACTGCATTGATAAAAGAAATTGACAGAGCCAATAGCTCTCCCATAACCAAAACCTATTGACTTTGCAAATGCAGGTGCCACTTATTAATAATGATTTAGAAACATGTTTGGTGCAAGTGGATGTGAGATGCCACCGATAGATTTTTGACCGCTTCCTTCATTACTATATGCAGATGATGCTGTGCTTATGGCTCGGTCAGCCAGTGGATTAAAAAAATTATTGGATTGTTTTTTTCTCCTTCATCAATCTAATAGATTTGAAAAACAATTTATCAAAAACCTTTGTGATGATTTATTGCCCAAGGACAACAAAAACTGGAATTTACTTGATCAATCAAGCTAGATTCAATAAGGTTAAGACTTTAGATTAGATAAAATATTGTCTATTTTTTACTCGGTTTTCCATTTGTCGGACACTGGAAGACACACTACAATGTACACCCATCATCTGAGAGAGCTGTCTGAAAGAAGCACCAGTCCATCCACACACCCTACTGTTATCTTCCATATAGGTACCCCAATATAGGCCCGGGTAATATCCCAACCTTTCACCTATATTCGTCCCTACATTACATACATAACGGGCTGCTAGGACTGACCCTTTACCTAGTTACGGTCCTGCTTACAGAACGTGGGGTTTTCCCTGAACAATAGCTTCATACATTATGCATGAGGATTCTTGGATTCTTGGAAACTCAGCAGGACTACCATCTCCTACATAATAACTATGTACAAGGTTCATTCCTGACTACATCCTAAGTCCGACAATGGCACAGCAAGGTAGAACCCCTGGGGATACCTTTGGGTATATAAACATCACATCTTGCTGAGATAGTCAGAGGAGATCATGACTTCCCTGCCGGCACACTGACGCAAGATGCTGAGGTTCCTGCATGCAGATACTCCAGCTCGCAGTGGTCTAACATCCCTTGCGGGGTGTCCAGCTCGAGACCAAGACGGGGTCCCACAGTCTCTCACTCCAGGTAATGGGGTTGACTTTATCCTAGAGGGATTCTTGGCTTAACACCTACATACATGCTAGGTACACTCAGGTACATCTAGTTAGGATTGCTTCGTAGGAGTACACATTTTTATTGTCATGTATTTTATATACTTTCCTGTATTCATGGTTATAGCAAAATGGTAGAAATGTACCATCCTTTTACTTTCTTAGTGCTTCTAATCATTTATATTTGTGTCTGTCTAGTGGTTGTTTCAGCACACCTATTTTACACTAGAATGACGAGTGTTCAATAAATGCTCATTGAAAAACGTCCTTCCCGTTTATTCTGTGTATCCCTCTGAGACTAAGTGAACATGAGTGACTGAACGAAAAGTAGTACACTGTTTCCATGATCCTGAGGGATCAGGGTTGTCATGTTAGAATAGTTGCCAAGAACTATTACCTCCTTGGTAAGAGGAGTTTCTAGTGGCACTGTGAGCTAGCTGGTGTACAGGCCAGCATACCCGGTGGGGGTGTCTAGAATCAGTCTGACACCAATCCTACAGTGTATGTTGTCTAAACGTGCAGATCCTATATAGGTTTTATAGGAACTACACAACACTACTACACACACCCATCATCTTAGAGAGCTCTGAAAGGAGAGGTCAGTTCATCCTAGAACTAGTAGTCTAGTGTTTGCATAGATACTTCAACATGCATTCTTTGTCTCTTTCAGAAGTGTTACTAGACATACAGTTGTTTGGTAACTAAAGCAAACACCCTCTTCACTATAAAAAAAACATCTGTTGAGACACATGCCTCTATTACTGTAGCCCTTCACACCCACTGTTTAACCTATACAGTAGAGTGTGGACATGCCTTTGTGCCGGGGTGAATTACTAACTAAACCTTTTACTCAATTAATTGAGAGGGAATATCCTGTTAGAAGTAAGCTAATCACTCTGTATAGAATTATATTACAAATCTCTGATTTTACATCAAACTTTATTATCCCTCATCTTCCTTCTAGTAAAATGTAGTAGCACAGGGCTAGTGTTTGTCTGAGACCTTTTACACCAACCCTTTACTCTGTCCAAAGATATTAGTAGATACTTTTCTGATTATAAAACCATTTGACACAGCAGGTACTACCTTCCAAAGGTCTTGTACACAAAGCAGTTCATCTCTGTTGAGCTATCACTTAGAGCGACTGCTGTTACAGGGTACTATGCAATAGGTTCAGTGTTTGATGAAGCTGTAGCATGCAGAATGTATAGAATGTTGAAATGCAGTAACACAGAACATAGCTTTTCTGTTAATCCTTCTACACACACTAATGTATTAGTTATGTCTGTAAGAAGTAGAAATACAATATTATGTGTGAATTATTTTCTCTGTAGGGCTTCCAGACATTTGAAGATGCCATCGAAACAGCAGAACAAAAAAGAGATATATCAACAGTATTACAGAGAAGTCTCCAAACATGAAACACATCCAGAGAAAGAGAACGATGGTAACAAAAAAATGCATATCAAGTAAGAGCACCAAGTCTTTAAAAAAATAATAACATATTGTAAACTTTCTTCAACAGGTGTCTAAACATCTGACAAAAATCATATTATTTTTCAAAAAAAGATAATGGCACAAAAAAGAGCCCAAGCTGACAAAGGTAAGAAAAATACATTTAAAGAACTTCTCAGAAGTTCTTCATTGAAGAGTAGTGTCTAATATGAGAAGCATGAAAACAGTAAAAAGCAAAAGAGCTTTACAAAACCAGAAATATGTTGTTGAGTGTCTAGTTGACAAGGCTTTTGTATTAAAAATAAAGGTATTTATTCTCATTTTCAAGAGAATAAGCTGTTTAGATAAACTATTTAATTCACTGTAGAACAAATGTTCAAACATTTGCAGTATTTTCCAGTATTTGCAGTATTTAACACACTTCCAGTTCTGAGGCATTTTTTAACGAGAGTCATTTACAAGAAAATCAGTTAGTGTTTGCAATTGACAGAGATAGTCCTGGATATGAAATCAATTAAGGTACAGCAATTGAAAAAGAAAAATTAGTGCTTAGAAATGTAGAAGAAGTAGCTAATTAAATATTAGGCCAACGTCCTCGAAATCCAGTTTTTGAGTGCAAATGCAGAAACATATGCAACATAAGACAACAGTCTATTGACAAACTTAGGAGCTTATTTACAAGCCCATTGCGCCTCCAGTGCGTCACATGTTGTGACGCCCGGCAGCGCAATGGGCTTGCCCATATTTACAAGGCCACGTAAAATCATCCTGCATGACTTTTCATGGCCTTGAAATATGGGCACCTTTCACACATTAGTCTGTGTGAAAGGGGCGTTCCATGGATGTTGCTGTGGGTGTTCCCACGCAACATCCATGGAACTTGACGCATTCCCAGATGTAGAATATTTTGTAAAACTGGGAATGTGTCAGAATCATATGCCTACCTAGGGGAGGGGTAGGAATGGGGCTACGAGAAGAAATACTTTTATTTCTCCTGGCTTTTTTCCTCTTTCTATGCGTGCTGCATTCTGAAGCACGCATAGAAAAAGGGAAATGCTGTTAATGATTGTTTTTGTGCAGAAAGGTTTCCCTTCCTGCACAAACACAATCATCCCTGCAGCGTAAGCACCCTTGCAAAATGATGCAAGGGTGTCTGTGCTGGCGCATGGCAGCCAATTGTGCGCCAGCGCAGGGGAAAGCACAGTGATGCGTCGTATTGTTAACACAATACATCCCTGTGCTGTGAAAATGATGCAGCACACCTAAATGGCTTGCAGTGAGGCGCTGCGTCATTTTCTTGTAGATGAGGCCCTTAGACTTTTCTTAAACGAAAACAGCAAAGGAACTGTGAACCAAAAAATAGAACTACTCCAAAGCCTTGCTCTGTGTCGAGTTAGGATCTAGTACAGTGGTTTGAACTTGCTCTTTATTTGATCGTGGAAGATAGGTTTGACTTGTGCATAACCCAAATTGTCTGTAAATATTGTATTGACAAACTGGTTGATAATAAAATGCTTGCTAGAGGTATTCATAACAAATTCGAAGTTTTTCCATTTCCCGCTGTGCTTCAAAACCAGAATGTGTATGAGACTATTCGCATACAAACAGTACATCCCTTCCAAGCCATTGTTAGAATGGAGGCTAAAAATAACAAGTTACCTCTTTCTTAACTTCTGAAAGGTTTGAAAGGTAGAGTTGTGTTTTTGCCTTTGAATATGAAGGAGAATATTGAAACCATCAGGGTAGATCAAGAAGAAGAAGATCCACTATTGGTTCTAGTAAATGGAGTACCTACTAAAGAGAAAAAAAATGTCAGGAACTTGTGAGCATTGATTGGGTTGAAAGAGCTTTGCAATACCATAAATTTGAAAACGTGTTTTACAAAGATATTTATGTAGAGAAACGTGTTACCTGTCTTAGAACAGAAAGTTCCACATCAGCTGCTTCTGCTCAGTTGGAAAACGTTGACTTGAGCAAAGCAGAAGAAACATATCAACACTACAGCATTCACCCTCTACATTCCAAAGATATGATGGAGATGCTTTAGAATTGTCCCAAATGAAGCAAGCAAAAGGAGAACCAGTAAGTGTGTGGGAAAAGAACTTAGAAGCACTGTGTTTTCCAATGTTGTTTCCTACAGGGGAAGGTGGCGGTTATAATGAACGTCCACTACAGAATCCTGCATCAGAATATAGATCCAGTAGATTGCATTCTGAAGATCCCAGCTTTAGGTAAAACATACCATACATTTTCCACCTTTTGTTTGAAAGTGATCTATCAGTGCTATCTTATGTTATGGGCCATGATATGAGAACAGGGACACGGTTTAATGACATCACTGCAAGAGATTTTGTGGAAAAAGTACATGGTAAAGATGAGGTACTAGAAAGTAATTTAATGAATATTATGTCTTGCCTATATGGTACCAATGAATATTGGTTTCATAGCGACGGTGAGCTAAAGTGTATGTTAGGCAATCTAGGTGCACCTACCTGGTTTGTTACTTTGAGCTGTGCAGAGTATTCATGGGATGATCGTCATGATTTTTTCAGGCAAGCTAATGCAAACATTCTAGGCATTGATTTTAAATCTGCAGGTGAATGTGTTCCATTGACCCTGCAAATGTTTGTAGATATTTCAAACACAGATTTGAAGCCATACTTCATTTTATCTGCAACAAAAAGAATCGACCACTAGGTGAGGTTGTGGACTCCTTCAGGAGAAATGACTACCTAGCTAGAGGAGCACCACATATACGTATGTTACTGTGAGTAAAAGATGCACCAAAGTTTGGTCAAGATACTGATGTCTCTGCATTGCCATTCATTGAACAATATATAACTTGTGACATTCCCGAAGAGTCGCAGAACATAGCTCTTATGTTATGTTATTTCCATTTATACCGTGCTCGGATACTACAAGAGTGTCCCGGCGCAAAACAACAAGTCTTGCAATTCCAGTCCCATAAATGTGGGAAATATTGTCAACGGAGATACAGAGCAAAAGGGAAATACTACAGTAAGGGGTCGATTACGATATTGTTCAGAAAGACATTGAACAGCATTCGATTCGTCCGAATCTGATTCGGAACCCACCTTTCCGACCGACTCGGACACTTTTCCGAACAACCGATTACGATGGCTGGAAAGCGTTCAGACTGTCCGACTCGGTTCCGAAAGGCATTGTGAGTAACTGAGTCGGTCGGAGCCGAATCGTAGCGGTCTACGGACAGCACTTCCAGCTGAGCGATTAGGATGTCAGATTCGAACAGCCTTTATGAATCGGTTGTTCTGACATAGATCGGCTGTCGGAATCTGACTTTGGGGGCCCATAGCAGCCCCCCCTTCACCCGGGGCCTTCCAAAACGGGCCTGTGGGGGTACCCATGGGTCCCCCCTTCCCATGCATGCACAGTGGCCACAGGGTTCAAGGTTTTCCCCAACCACCCCTTTTTGTTAATGGGAGCCTGTGTTCTCATTCGGAACCCAGGCTCCCATTGAAGTCAATGCGAGTCCGACCGAACGATGTCCGGAAGAACATAATCGTTCGGTGGGATTCGCAGAACCCGATTCGGTTGGAAACGATTCCGAAGCCGATTCGGTCGGCAGAGTTTCCGGACGACATCGTAATCGGCCCCTAAGTGTCGTTTTGGATTCCCTAGGCCTGTAATCTCAAAAGGAAGACTAAATTGTTTTATATCTGCAGACAGACAGACTGTTACTAGGAAATCACCTAAAAATACATATAACCTGAAAAGAAGTGAGGCTTCAAAACGTATCAACGATTACAATCCAGTAATCCTGTCCATGTGGAATGCCAACATAAATATTCAGTTTGTAGAAGACAATTCTATTTCTGTAGCTCGATACGCCACTTCATATATAACAAAGTCAAAAAAGGCAGAAATGAAGGGTGTATGAGAAGAGATAGCTGAAGAGAAGTCTTTAAGTAAAAAGCTTTACAGTTTCAGTTTAAAACTATTCTCACACATGGAAATTGGTTGACCACTGTAATGGTGGTGCACAGTTCACTTTGAACGTGCAACCAGATGCACAGGAGTTTTTAATGGTAGTGCTAAGTGTGTTAGAAAATGATGGAATTGCAATTAATGATTTATTTAGAGAAACTATTCAAGGAACCATGAATGTGTCAATTGTCGCTATTCAGGCAGAACAGACATTCAATCAGAGCGATTTGTGTACCTTATAGTACCAGATTGCAAGTCAGTGGCTTTTGAAAAACTATTTGTAAAAGCTGTACTGAACAACTCCTGTCCACACTGCACATCAGAACTGTTGTTTACATTAGCGGTAGGACACAGTTCAAAATATCTCATTCCTATGTTACAAAGATGCAGAGCTATTGGTAGCAAAATCAATACTGATATCACCAACTTTAAGGTTGGTCCGATATAAATTCATAAGAAAACATACACTACTTTGGCTATTATTTTTCATCATGGACACTCAATCAACTCTGGTCACTACACAGTCTACCTTAAAAGTTAATTTGGTTAGAGTGAATGCGATGATATTTCTCTTACAGTAAAGCATAGGTTACCCTGGAAACTTCCAAATTCCTATCTTATATTTCTAAAACCACAATTCTAGAGGAAATCATATTAAAAAACTTCTATATAGATATAAACAGAGAAAAAGCATTAAAGTTCATGTTCATTGCTGTTATGTGGCCTAGCAAAGATAACGACTATATAATGATTGAACTTTTTCAAATCATAAGAAATTGACTTAAAACCAATAAATGAGCATCAATGTGATCTATGTACCAATGCTGGTCTCATGCATATAAAAGATATGTTTTTTTTATAAATCTAATTGATTTATTTTTCCCCACAATTGCATAATGGATTGCATTTTATTCAACTATACACACTGTTAGGATTCTGGTGTATATAAATGATACATTTTACATCAGGATATATTCAGTGTAAATGTAAATTCTATTATTAAATGTACGGTCTCCCGAGACCCGAGAGCAAACCTGGATGCACTGCCCCCCTCAGACTGCACATGAGGGATTGTGTGCCTGGCTCTCACAGGAGGCTTGCAGGATGCACTGAATGGACTGGAGTTTTTAAGAAGGAAAAAAAAGGGAAACATAGTGCATGAAACTATAGAGTAGCTCTGAAAAGAGCCGTTTTTGTTCACAGTTTTTAACAAATATATTTTTTGTGTGTTTTCTAACATTTTTTACTTTTTTTGTATTTTAAATTTTTTTAATGGTGTAGAACTAAAGCATACAACTTTGTGGAGGAAACCAACACAAACAACATCTCCTTAAAAACAATAAAGGAGAAAAATGTGGAAAACAAAGTTAACAAAAAAACTACTGCCTACAGGGCATTTGTGATGGTGGATAAGCTTATCCTGGGCAGACCTGCTTGTCTCTGATGAAAATAATCATCTACGTACATAAGCAGCAAAAAAGTGCTTCTGCGCTTAGTACTTGTGCCGGCACAGCATTTCCAGGTGCAAATGATGTGGAAGCACCTGAAAAGTTATCTAGCTCTGTAGCACGAGCTAACTCTCCCAAAACAAGCCTTTGAGGATGCATAGATCTGAGGTGCCTCCGCATGCCTGTGGTACTCATACTATACTGTCTGTTTTTGCTCCCCCGGCTGAACTGCTTCTTGCAAAGTTTACAGATGACATACTTTGCAGAAACTTTTTTGCCACCTGGCCTCATGTCAAACAACTGCCACACCAAGGATTCCTTGGCAGGCTGAGGTGGATGAGCTAGTGCAACTGCCCCGGCTGCTCATCAGAATCTGACGAATACATTTTTGTATTGTAAGGCAAACAGGGAAAAAGAGAAAGCCAGATATGTTTACCCTCACCAAAATCCAATATGGAAATAAAGCAAAAAGGGTTGAATCCTCTTTTTCTAAATAAAAACATCCATATGAACCAATCACAATCCTTCCTTGGAGTGTGTTTCCTCACCCAGACCTCTCTTGAGAGTCTCTTTGGCATCTCGCGAGACCATAAAAAATACATTCTTTATATCTTCAATAGAACAATACACAATAAATTTTTCTAACATAATCAACAACTCTGATGTCTTACTTTCTTCAAAATTACAAGAAAACACTGTTATTAACTTAATTCTAAATGTACGATCTCGCGAGTGCTTCACAAGAGCAGTACAGCTTCCTCGAACTCCACGCAGGAGATTGTGCATTCTCCTTCCGCGAGCGTCTCGTATACAATAGATTACAATGAATTTTAGAACTCTACAATCTCATAAGTGTCCCTCTAGCATCTCGCGAGACTCTTGCGAGATCAATGACACCTCAAAAATAGATTGCTGGTAACATGTCTCATTATGAGAGTTACAAGAACTGAGGAAATACACAATCGCTTCTGAAATATTGCTATTAATCTGTTTGATACTCACACATTTTTTAGAAACATTTTGCAAACTGTGAACCGTATACTGTTGTTACAATTAAAAAAAGCATTTCTTTTCAAAATATTGTCTGCACAAAGGATATATAATACAGTCATTCTACCATACATACATTCAAAAAATAAATGTATTTATTCAAAAAAAAAAAGAATTTCACTGAAAAAAACCAAAGGTTAAAGTAATATTATAGCTGCGTGTATTAAAAAGATTTGTTTTTGTTTAAAAAGAAATAACCCAGAAATTCACCGAACGAAACAAAGTTTAAAGTAACATTATAGTTAGGTGTAATCAAAAGATTTGTTTTTGTTTAAAAAAAAAAAAGAAATTCACAGAAAAAAACAAAGACAGTAAGTAACGTTATAGTTAGGTGAATTTCTCAGTGACAACATTAAAGTTTCAAACTAAATAAAAACCACAGAAATTCACCAGTTATAGTTAGCGGCGCTAACTATAACTTGCGCCCCCGCCACGCACTGTCACTGGGAAATTCACCTAACTATAGCGTTACTTTAACCTTTGGTTTCTTTCAGTGATATATATATATATAGGGATGCGTTTTGACCACAGCGAGTTTTGGTCACATGACTCGAAGTCCAACTTGTGACTCTTTTACATCATCATGACTAATATACATGAGCAAAAGACCCCACATCGGGTATAGTAGGGTATGTTTTCATCCTAGTACTTAACTTGTTCAAACGTATGCATTTTTGGTACAGCACACACTTAAATATAATGCATTGTAATATAAACAAACACAGTTAATTCTGTATTATTCCATAGCAATCTAGGCAGAAGTAGCCATCGGCACCTCAGACACTGTAAGCACTGCACAATACTCGCTACTGTGTATCCTTGCTGCTTGACTGATCAACAAGGGAACACATAACCATGGGTATTCTGTTTTTCACTCTTACAGCTTGCTCTGAACTCTGCGAACATTCTGATAATCAGGCTATATCGTCAGCACCTCAAGCACTGTACAATACTCACAACTGTGTATGCTTGCTTCTTGACTGATCAACAAGGGAACGCATAACCATGGGTATTCTGGTTTTCACTTTTACAGCTTGCTTGGAAGTCTGGGAACATTCTGATAATCAGGCTATACTAACCTATCTCATAGCCTGTATATTTGTTGACATTTCTTCAACATTATCCATGCAACAGAAATATTACCATTTGATTTTAATGAACGTTAACAAGCTGATAGGGTGGCTTGTATGGAGAGAATACAACTCAGATGATGTAGCCCTTCTTCTGTGTCTATTTGAAGAATCCATCACTGCGCTGTCCAATGAGAGTGCAGTGATGGATTCAAATGCTTTTGCCAGAGGAGTGTGTGTTTAATGTAGCTAGGGTTAGGAAACACGTATACTTTCAGGAGTAATAAAACAGTGTTTATGAAATTTGTGTATATATATATACACACACACACACACGCATATATATATTATTTTACTCTGCCTCTGCTGCATTAAAAGAAGTTGGCTGTTTAGGGGTAAATGTGATTCAACAGATAGGCTATATGATGGATATTGAATTGGAAACACACTTAATAAGTAAGATAATGTCTGTTTTTCACATTGGTTATGAATTACAGTGTTTAATGTAAAAAGTTTCATAAAGCATTAGTTTTATGTTTGTGTCTTTTATGGTTGTGTTTTTCCAGTCGAATAAAGATTAATTGAAATGAATGTTGGCTAAAAGTTTGGCTACAAAAGCAGAAATGGTTGATGGTATCACAAGTGACATGGGGTCATTTGGCACATTGCATTTAATAACTCCATTAAATGTGCTTGGCACCGATCCTTAAGTGTGACAGTTAAACTGTATCATTAAATACCTACTTTCTAGGGTACATCAAACACAATTGATTTTAATTTTGAAAGTGCAATTTTTGAACCTAGTAGCTGAAACTGTGAGCGCATATACACACACCGACAGAAATCTGCATGATTAGATAATGCATGTAAAGATCATTTTTCAATTCGTTATGGGAGCTGCTCTCCTGTGAACTAGAAAAGTTTCATTATTTGTGCATGTCTGGTCCTGTTTCAGGTAATTGTAATAGACTGTAAACAAACCTACTAGAGCCCCAAGGGCCCCTGTATCCTGATTATTGTTGTAATTTCAATAACTCAAACAAGGGCTGGGGGGGCAGTTCCCTCCACACTGGCTACGCTCTTGCTTGGGAGAGACGTCAGTCAGAAGCCTCAAAACTGAATGGTCCTGGATCTGGTTGTCAGTTCTTTCTGGTCACCATCACCCTACTGTTTGAAGCAGGGTGCAGAGAGAGAAGGTGACCTTCAATCAGCCCCAGGGGTACCCAGACCTGCACAGCAGAGAGTGTAACCAACTCTCTTCTTCAGAGAGCCTGAAATGTATGATCAATGCAGTTGGTTAGTGAGGTCTGGGAAGGGCTGATTACCACTAGACCTCAACTGGAAGAGGCCACCCAACCTCCTCTGAGAGACAGAAGCCTGGCCCTGGCTCAACTGAGGTCTTATTCCTGTGAAAGTGTTCCTTTTGTGCAGATGGGGCCCAAAAACAGCGGGGACCTCCCTGCATCACAGGGGCAGCTGATGCCTTGTGTGACCTCCTCCGAGAGTGAGTTGCCTAATGATAGAGAAGGTCAATCTTCATACCCACTGTCTTAGTTACTCTCAGGATAGCGAAGAGCCCAATACACTCAGGGGCTTATTTACAAGGAGCTTACGCCGCCAATGCATCATAATTTTTTATGCATTGGCGGCTCAGTCAGTACTTCACATTTACAAGGTGACGCATCTAGGTTGCGTCACGTAAGTATTAATGTATGCTAGGTAGGCGTTCCATTGTAATTTCCAGCATAAAACCGATGCATTGATATTTACGAGTAAATTGAAAAGGGACACATCGCCGCAAAGTGCTGCACAGAGGACCAAATTTATCAAAATTCTGGTGACTCTGTAACCCAGGTGTAGGAAATGGCTTTGGCGTATAAAGAGAAGTCAGACAGAACTATGTGGCAAGCACAACTACGCCAAGGAGGTGCTGATTTTGCAGCTGGGAGTCACAAGTAGACGATGACCACCACCCCTCCCAACCACCCACCCCTCACGAGAAGGGAGCACATTTATCGGCAGCGGACTTCCCTCATTGATCTCAGGGAAGATAAGGTCATCACCTTCTACGGGCTCAGAAGGGAGTCCATTGTCCAACTGCTATACCTGATAGCACCAAGGCTCCAGGTATCAACTCCCAGGTCCACCAACATCCCTCTGCAGGTCAAGCTCCTGGCTGTCCTCCACATGTTGACATCTGGGTCACTCCTGATTACAACAGCCAAAGTGGCAAGAATTTCCCAGCCATATTTCTTGGCTTTTCTATCCTCTGTCCTGGATGCCATCATCCGCCTAACACCAAAGTACCTCCTCTTCCCCAATACACAACAACTGCAGCTGGAGATCAAGCAAGGCTGCTATGCCATCGCCGGTTTCCCACATGTGCTAGGTGCCATGGACTGCACATATGTGCAACTGGTCCCCCCAGCAGCAACATCCCATCTCTACAGGAACCAGAAGCACACATACTCGATGAATGTCCAGGCCATCGTGGACTGTCAGGGCATGTTTACCAATGTGTTGGCCAAATAACCCGGAAGTGTGCATGACCCATACATCTTCAGGCACTCCATCATCAATGAGCGCTTCCAGAATGGTACATATGGGAATGATTTATTGGTTGGTAAGAACATGTCAGACCTAATAACTGTGAATAATCAATGACCTGATTGACATATCTGTGTGCTACTTGAGACAGTGCATATGTAGGAGGGGTGGATCTCATCTTGCATCATTAATCAGGGCACATGTGCAATGCAAACCTGCAAGTCACATGTGTCAAGACTTGCTAAGCCACTGTGTGTGTCTATCAATAGTGGGAAGAACCTAAGCAATGCAATGTTTGTACAAATTCCATATTGCAACACTGTGGGCAGGGAAGAGCTGCCATGGCTGTTGTCTCTGTGTCCAAATGTAACATGCACCATGTGTACTCACCACATTACACTTCCAAAAGGCTCCGTCATCAGTAGGTAGTGCAGCAATGACATCAGTGGTTCCACTGAGACACATGTATGTGTGCATGTGAAACAGGTTTGTACTGGTACAGTCTACTCATGGATTACAACAAACCCCAATTTGTGACCAACATACTCTCACTTACTGTGTCAATGGACCTACAAAACACCTATCACACTATTCCATAGTCCAAATGTGTTTGGTCCACTGTGTTACTGTCAAAGGTAGCAAGCCATAAACATGTTTCAATCTGACACAGAGAACAGGAATAGACATGTGAAATTAATTGTGCTAATCTTTATGCAACAAATTGGGTACAGTGATTGAAATGTGTAAGATTCATTCAGTACACATAACAGACATGTACTTGAATGTGGGCTGATCAATCACCATGAGCACTGAGTGAATATTCTCATTTTGTCTTTTCAGCTGACCAAGGGTATGGTCTGCAGACATGGGTCATGACCCCATTTACACATCCCCACACAGAGGCAGAGCGCACCTACAACAATGCGATGGGCAAGACCAGGTGTATTGTGGAGCAGACTGGAGTATTGAAGTCTCGCTTCCGCTGTTTGGACATGTCCGGGGGGTGATTGCTATACTCCCTCCCCCCCCCCCCATAGTTTGCAAAATTATCCTGGTATGCTGAAGAACACCTATGTTCAGACAAATTTCCCTTGGGACCAGTGCCATGAGTAGCAGGAAGCAGTGGGTGATGATGAAGATGAAGACAGAGGGAAAAATCTAGGCACAATTGCTGGGACTCGGCGAAGGAACACCATTGTGCAGAACTTTTTCAGGGAAACCTGAATCAGTTTGATGGCCATACATCTCATTTTTGTTTCCAAAAACTGTTAAAAATGCACTTTCATTTAACAGTCACTGCAAACATCAATACACTCACATCTCACCTAATTGTATTTGGCCCATCACAACGGTCTGTAGCTAGGTGTCATTCTCACCCCAGGACACACTCATGTGGTCCAAAATGTGTGTGCATATCAACAACTTGTGCCAAATTAATGTGTGTGTGGAACACTTACATCAAACAATGTTCGCAATGTGGAACAGCGTGCACATGTCATGAGTATGTGTGGTGCAACTGTGTAATGTCAGACATCCTACCACAATCCAAAGGGAGTGTAAATGTAAACAGTGTGCAAGGACGGAGTGTGTGTGTGCTGTAAGTCATTACTTTTCCACTGCTTTGCACTTAAAGAAGCCGATATAGTGACCTTATTGTCTTATGTCTGTGAACAGAGGCCCATATGATGTGCATGGGCACACTGTGCAACCCAGTTAGTTTACATATGCTACACAAACATTTTAAAGCACATACCAAAAACAGTGTGGCATCTCACCTAACACATATATATGTAGACTCCTAACCTGTGCCGGTGCTGGATTGGCTACCTAGCCACCATGCAACCACACTTGACCCTCTAGGCAAGGATGCAACCATTACATGCAGGAATGGATTTGATCGTGTAGCTCTGTTTTACTCGGAAACAAACAACGCTGTGACTCCTACATCTCCACCTATGTGTGCTAATTTGTTCAGGACACAAAGGGAATCTAAATACATGTGAAGGTATAACTACATGTGATGTCACTCCTGGCAAGGTAGCATGCACTGTCGCATCCATAGTCAGAGTGGCATCACCTGTCAATAGATGCACATATGACCATCTGTTGCGAATGCCTACCCACATACTAAGTTCTCGTGAGCCATCTCTGTTGCCAAATGATGTGATGCATGGAAATGCTAAACATATTCCTACTTGAGAAGTCCCCACACTTGTTAGGCCTAATCAAAGCATGACTCGTGAAGAACAAAATATTGGCTAACAGTTTTGGCTGACAGGAAAGGTGACGCTTTAGTAGGAAAGGTGATGCTTTATTTGGAAACGTGGTGCTTTAGGAAACGAGACACTATAGTAGGAAAAGTGACACTTTAGTAGGAAATGTGACACTTTAGTTGGAAACGTGATGCTTTAGTAAGAAATGTGACACTCTATTAGGAAACGTGATGCTTTAGTTGGAAACATGACTCTTCCAGCCAGGAAATGATGCAATGGCTCAGCCATGCTGCTAGCCAGGAAGTGTGAAGTTCCTTTCACTTTCACTTACAGTCTTTTTGTCTGTGCTGGCTATTGGAGTTGTTTGGTGCATGCTCTTGCGATTTGGTGTGTTATTTGGTCTTGTTGGTGTCTCTGCTGTCCCTGTTATGTAAGTAAACTGTCATTTGTGTTTTTGAATTGTATTTTGTAAAGTTTTGTCCAATATATTGTCGGGTGTTTGTCCATTTAGGGGTTAGTAGTTTTAGGGGAAGGGGGAAGTTATAGTTTTTGTGTTTTTTGGGTTTAGGGTGGCTAGTGTGGGTAGGGAGATGTTGGACAGGGCCAGATCCAAGAACCTGTTGGAGGAGGAGTTTGGTGGCCTGCTGTGGATGTTGGTGCGATACCTGCCAAACATGATTGGCAGTGGAGGTAGGGTGAGCCAAGGCTACCCTACACCTGAGAGGCAGGAGCGTTTAGAGAAGGTGCACTTCAATATGAATCAGCTCTTCAATGTCCAGCGGAACATTCACCAACTGAAGCACCGATGGGCAGATGTTGTCAGCGGGGAGGCAGATCTCCTTGATCACCTGGGGATTAAAGTTGGTGGGGCTATTGGTAGGTCCCTATATTCCATGAGCTTGTAGCTGTGTGGCTTTCTCACATATCTTTAAATGGCTTTTTCTCAGGAAGGCCCAGATATGTATATGGTTTAGTATGGCATGCTATGGGCCAACTCGGTTAAATAAACAGAACATGGCTGTTCACAGAGACATTACAATACCCGAAACATACCATGCTGTGCAGCAGAGGCCCATAGGCGCTATGGTCCCCATCTGTCACTGTGCAGGGAGTATTGTCACCCAGCCTGCTAGGTCATTACAGACATCAAACTGTGGGGCCACCCACCATGTATGTTGCAGGGGAGCACACTCACATGTCATCAGGCCACAGGTTGGACAGGGTGTTTTGGTTACCCCCAAAATGGTCACACATACGTGTTAATTACAAAAAATTGTAACAATTCCTTTATGAGTCTGTACATGCCTTGGATGATCATTGTTCATTTACAGTGCACTGGTCATATGTAATGAGCTCAGTGAAGAAGGCAAACAAGCATGGGTACTGTCTGATGTGTGTAGCATTGTAAAGAACACGTATTGACTTGAGAAGGCCCCAGCATTATCATACTATGCAGAGTGTAGTAAGTAAAATTGGACTATTCATATAGCTATCAAAGCCAGGCACCCTTGCAAGCTAGGCTGGTTTTGTACCTTGTCTGCACTCAGTGCAGCTGATACGTTGTAGTGTAGTTCCTATTTCCCTAATAGGCTCTGCGCATTGGAATAATATAACCTATAGGCTTGACATAGGACTACGGTCGGTATGTCCCTATCGAGTATATCAAACTTAATTACTTGTGCCAGCTAGCTCAGAGGCCACTAGAAACTCCTTGAGAACAAGAAGGGAGTAGTTTCTGGCAACCGAAAAACATGACAACTTTGTTTCCCTTTAGAATCGGAACACGCCTCAGAATCGTGGAAACAATAGATAACAGTTTCACTCAGTCAATCGCGCATGCTTAGTTTCTACAGAGTTACACAGAAAGGAAAGACGGGCGTTTTAATAA
>CAWUFW010009013.1:600000-826395 GCA_963921515.1 Calotriton arnoldi
ACCGGGCAGTGACTAGTCATATCCAGTATGTTTCTGACCAAGTTCGGTGACCTGAAGGTAATCACTACGCAATCCCCGGGCAGCGATTTAATAGATCTTCCAACCCACGGAATTCGCACCATCTTAAACTCCGAGAACAGCGCATTTGAATAACCTACCTTCGTGCTCAAAAAATGTAGCGCCTTATTTTTCAAGGTTGACCAATGCTCAAGTTCTCCAAAAGAGAGTAAAGGTACATTAGTTATAACGATGGTATAAGGCGTAGCTTCCGGGGGGAGGTGCAGCTGCCTAGGCTCCGATGGATTACCTCTCTCTATGTTTCGGTTTGCTAGACTGATAGAAGTCTGCCTCTCCGCATTAGATTTATGACTCTCCCCAGCTGAATTTACCTGCATTGTGCTGCGTTCGGGACAATCCACCCCTCTACTCCCACACTGTCTGATCACAGGGGGCTCAAGATGACTCTGCTGAGGAGGCAAGATAGCATCGCCTGGCACCCCAGATCGCAACATAGAATTAGCTGAGATCAAGGAGTCAGGTGCTTGCGTATGCTGCAGCATTCTCGTCACGGAGATTCCCTGCGAGTTGTTTTCGTTAGAGCCTCCTCTACTACCCGTGGATCCCACCTCACCTCTTATTTGGACTAAAGCCTGCGGGGAAACAGACTTACATTTTACAATCCCTTCCAAATTATCTAGCCTTTCCTCGATAGAGGAC
This sequence comes from Calotriton arnoldi, assembly GCA_963921515.1. Classification (NCBI taxonomy): domain Eukaryota; kingdom Metazoa; phylum Chordata; class Amphibia; order Caudata; family Salamandridae; genus Calotriton; species Calotriton arnoldi. The sequence continues at coordinate 600,718 of CAWUFW010009013.1, forward strand.
AACGTGGTTATCAGAGGTCTTATTAGAGCTGATATTATACCCTCCAGCTTTTCCCAGAATTCCAATTGGTCCGTTCTCGGAGCCCCCCCAGTTGATATATTATCGGTTGACGTCGAGGGGTGCTCCTGTAAAGGTGCACTTATTCCATTCTCCGTCACAGGCCCTGAGCATTTACTCCTAGGGGGCACTAACTTATATTTATTATTTCCCTGCCCCCTCCTCTTTTTAGGTGGGGGAGCGGGGTCTTTCCCCTGGCTAATCTTAACCTTTTGGCCCCGCGTCACTACATACGATTTAGTAGTTACGTCTGCTTGTTCTTGTGATGTCAATGCCACTGCCAATGATGGTAGTGTCGGTGGAGCCTCGTCCACTGCGGCCTTAGTGAGTAAATGGCCCACATCTGATGGCTGGGATTCAGTTATATCTACAGATATAGGGGCTGATAGGGCGGGTATAGCATTTTGCATCCGCGGTAAACCGGCTAGGGGCTCGAGTGACAATCTACGCTCTGGTGCTGTTCAGTGTCACTCGTTGCTGTTCACCTCTGCCTGGTGCATTTCATTGACTCTTAGTGTCACTCGTTGCTTGCCTGCTCTGCTTGGTGCTTTTCAGTGCCACTCATTGCTGTTCACCTCCACCTGGTGCTGTTCATTATTGCTCAGTGTCACTCGTTGCTGTTCACCTCCGCATGGTGCTGTTCATTGTGGCTTAGTGTCACTCGTTGCTATTCATCTCTACATGGTGGTGTTCAGTGTCACTCGTTGCTGTTCATCTCCGCCTGGTGCTGTTCAGTGTCACTCGTTGCTGTTCACCTCTGCCTGGTGCATTTCATTGTCTCTTAGTGTCACTCGTTGCTTGCCTGCTCTGCTTGGTGCTTTTCAGTGCCACTCGTTGCTGTTCACCTCCACCTGGTGCTGTTCATTATTGCTCAGTGTCACTCGTTGCTGTTCACCTCTGCCTGGTGCATTTCATTGTGGCTTAGTGTCACTCATTGCTGTTCATCTCTGCATGGTGTTGTTCAGTGTCACTCGTTGGTGTTCAGCTCTGCCGTGTGTTGCTCAGTGTCACTCGTTGCTGTTCACCTCTGCCTGGTGCATTTCATTGTCACTTAGTGTCACTCGTTGCTGTTCATCTCTGCATGGTGTTGTTCAGTGTCACTCGTTGGTGTTCAGCTCTGCCGTGTGTTGCTCAGTGCTACTAGCTGCTGTTCATCTCTGGCTGGTTCTGTTCATTGTCTCTTAGTGTCACTCGTTGCTTGTCTGCTCTGCTTGGTGCTTTTCAGTGTCACTCGTTGCTGTTCACCTCTGCCTGGTACATTTCATTGTCTTAGTGTCACTCGTTGCTTGTCTGCTCTGCTTGTCAGCGCCACTCATTGATGTTCACCTCCACCTGGTGCTGTTCATTATTGCTCAGTGTCACTCGTTGCTGTTCACCTCCACCTGGTGCTGTTCATTATTGCTCAGTGTCACTCGTTGCTGTTCACCTCCGCATGGTGCTGTTCATTGTGGCTTAGTGTCACTCGTTGCTATTCATCTCTACATGGTGGTGTTCAGTGTCACTCGTTGCTGTTCATCTCCGCCTGGTGCTGTTCAGTGTCACTCGTTGCTGTTCACCTCTGCCTGGTGCATTTCATTGTCTCTTAGTGTCACTCGTTGCTTGCCTGCTTGGTGCTTTTCAGTGCCACTCGTTGCTGTTCACCTCCACCTGGTGCTGTTCAATATTGCTCAGTGTCACTCGTTGCTGTTCACCTCTGCCTGGTGCATTTCATTGTGGCTTAGTGTCACTCGTTGCTGTTCATCTCTGCATGGTGTTGTTCAGTGTCACTCGTTGGTGTTCAGCTCTGTCGTGTGTTGCTCAGTGTCACTCGTTGCTGTTCACCTCTGCCTGGTGCATTTCATTGTCACTTAGTGTCACTCGTTGCTGTTCATCTCTGCATGGTGTTGTTCAGTGTCACTCGTTGGTGTTCAGCTCTGCCGTGTGTTGCTCAGTGCTACTAGCTGCTGTTCATCTCTGGCTGGTGCTGTTCATTGTCACTTAGTGTCACTCGTTGCTGTTCATCTCTGCATGGTGTTGTTCAGTGTCACTCGTTGGTGTTCAGGTCTGCCGTGTGTTGCTCAGTGCTACTAGCTGCTGTTCATCTCTGGCTGGTTCTGTTCATTGTCTCTTAGTGTCACTCGTTGCTTGTCTGCTCTGCTTGGTGCTTTTCAGTGTCACTCGTTGCTGTTCACCTCTGCCTGGTACATTTCATTGTCTTAGTGTCACTCGTTGCTTGTCTGCTCTGCTCTGCTCTGCTTGGTGCTTGTCAGCGCCACTCATTGATGTTCACCTCCACCTGGTGCTGTTCATTATTGCTCAGTGTCACTCGTTGCTGTTCATCTCCACATGGTGGTGTTCAGTGTCACTCATTGGTGTTCAGCTCTGCCTTGTGTTGCTCAGTGTCACTCGTTGCTGTTCACCTCCGCCTGGTGCTGTTCATTGTGGCTTAGTGTCACTCGTTGCTGTTCATCTCTACATGGTGGTGTTCAGTGTCACTCGTTGCTGTTCATCTCTGCATGGTGTTGTTCAGTGTCACTCGGTGTTCAGCTCTGCCTTGTGTTGCTCAGTGCTACTAGCTGCTATTCGTCTCTGGCTGGTTCTATTCATTGTCTCTTAGTGTCACTCGTTGCTTGTCTGCTCTGCTTGGTGCTTTTCAGTGTCACTCGTTGCTGTTCACCTCTGCCTGGTGCATTTTATTGTCACTTAGTGTCACTTGTTGCTGTTCATCTCTACATGGTGGTGTTCAGTGTCACTCGTTGCTGTTCACCTCTGCCTGGTGCATTTCATTGTCTCTTAGTGTCACTCGTTGCTTGCCTGCTCTGCTTGGTGCTTTTCAGTGCCACTCGTTGCTGTTCACCTCCACCTGGTGCTGTTCATTATTGCTCAGTGTCACTCGTTGCTGTTCACCTCCGCCTGGTGCTGTTCATTGTGGCTTAGTGTCACTCGTTGCTGTTCATCTCTACATGGTGGTGTTCAGTGTCACTCGTTGCTGTTCATCTCTGCATGGTGTTGTTCAGTGTCACTCAGTGTTCAGCTCTGCCTTGTGTTGCTCAGTGTTACTAGCTGCTATTCGTCTCTGGCTGGTTCTATTCATTGTCTCTTAGTGTCACTCGTTGCTTGTCTGCTCTGCTTGGTGCTTTTCAGTGTCACTCGTTGCTGTTCACCTCTGCCTGGTGCATTTTATTGTCACTTAGTGTCACTTGTTGCTGTTCATCTCTACATGGTGGTGTTCAGTGTCACTCGTTGCTGTTCACCTCTGCCTGGTGCATTTCATTGTCTCTTAGTGTCACTCGTTGCTTGCCTGCTCTGCTCTGCTTGGTGCTTTTCAGTGCCACTCGTTGCTGTTCACCTCCACCTGGTGCTGTTCATTATTGCTCAGTGTCACTCGTTGCTGTTCACCTCTGCCTGGTGCATTTCATTGTGGCTTAGTGTCACCCGTTGCTGTTCATCTCTGCATGGTGTTGTTCAGTGTCACTCGTTGGTGTTCAGCTCTGCTGTGTGTTGCTCAGTGCTACTAGCTGCTGTTCATCTCTGGCTGGTTCTGTTAATTGTCTCTTAGTGTCACTCGTTGCTTGTCTGCTCTGCTCTGCTTTGTGCTTTTCAACGCCACTCATTGATGTTCACCTCCACCTGGTCCTGTTCATTATTGCTCAGTGTCACTCGTTGCTGTTCACCTCCACCTGGTGCTGTTCATTGTTGTCCATTGTCACTCTTTGCTGTTCATCTCTACCTGGTGTTGTTCAGTATCACTCATTGGTGTTCAGCTCTGCATTTTGTTGCTTTGTGCCACCAGCTGCTGTTCATCTCTGGCTGGTTCTGTTCATTGTCGTTCATTGTCACTCGTTGTTGTTCGGCTTTGCTTGATGCTTTTTAGTGCTACTGTGTAAAGTCTTAGTTTTGGGCCTGGAGGTAGCGGAGAAACGCTTTGAAGTGCTGTGCACTTCCTCCCCACCCCAGGCTCGGCGAGGCCGTCTGTAGAGGGCTGCACACCTGAGCTGAGGTGGGATGACGTCTCTCTAGGTGCGGCCTCTCTGTGCAGCCTGAGCTACGGGGACCTCCCCGTGTGTTTCACTTCGACAGCTCCCGGATGTTCCCCCAGCTCGAGCGGATGAAAGGGGACACTGAATATAAACTATACCCCAGAGCGGAAGGGAGCAGATGGATGAGCAGAAGAGAGGGCGCGGCGCGAGAGAGGGGGGTCTGTCAGGATACCACCGAGGAGGGTGTGTGGGATAGCTGCCAGGTGGCCCCGTGTTATTATATGTGACACCTTCAGCCCGTCCTAGCTTTTGGGCCTACAGCACATTGAATTCTGTTTTTTTTAGCATGCACATGCAATATTTACAGTGAAACTACAAGTCTCAGAATTCAGTGTGTTGTTGGCTAAAAAGCCAGAACTAACTGAAAATGTAACGAATGGCATGGGGCCACTTGACAGTATTAGATACACTGGCTCACCCTTCAATAAAAGCAAACTAGTCGGTCGCCCAGGGCGCCATGTTAAGTGAGGCTCCAAATTTGAGGGGGGAAAATCTAATTAAAACATTAGAGTGAAAAAGAAAATGTACAGGTGCCAATTGCGTATTCTCCTAGGGTGCCAGCAGCTAGTCTGGCGAGAGCTTAGGAGCCACATGGGCAATCCTTGAGGTTTGTCGCAGGTTGCCTCTGGGGGAGCCTCACTCAGGACACCTCATCTCAACCCTGAATGCAAGAATCCCTCTAGGCTACGGGAACCGTGCGTGGCACACTCGCTGCAGCTCACCACGGGTGGTAAAGCCTCCCCTAGGGGAGCCTCGCTCGGGAAAATGTGCAGTTTACACCAGGTTGCAGTGATCCCTTTAAGTGCAGTCTGAACAGGGCATTGGTGCAGCTCGCGCCAAGTTAAGACCGCTCTCAAAAAGCCCAGGCGTTCCCCGGCTGCCTTGTCGCTTTGCTTAAAGCTGTCTGCACCATTACGCTTACTTTACAGGCAGCATTTTACTGCAGTGCTTCTTTTTGTTGTCCCTGAAGGGTCTCGGGGTCGGGGATGCACGTTCCCAGCTGGTTCTTGCAAAGCAGCCACTTCTGAAGTCTCCAGTTGAGTTTATATTCCCAATTCAGCAGCTTGCCAGAATATATGAAGGCCATGAAATGTCTGGGAATCTCATAAACAGAGCACATCGACGCCCCCTCCCCCCACGGGGAGGGGGATGCTGTAGTATTCTACAGGATACATAGGTCTCCGGTGTGCTACGGGAGAGGGGAGCTTTATTGGCACCCCTTGGAGGCCTCAGATCTGTCTGCCTTTTAAATACTGCAGACCCCCAGCATGAGCGCGGCCATATTAACTGGAGGGCTTAACATCTGGCGCACTGTCAGAGACAGTCCATGTCATGTTATATGTATAGTGTTTCTTTCCTTTTCTTTCTAACGTATTGATCTCTTTGGTTCCCTTGCTGGGCGCCATGCAGCAAGGTGACGGGCATGTTTAACACGATCGGTGCTGAATCAGGGCAAATAAGAGCACGCTAAAACGGAGAAGCTTACGGTCAAAAAGCCTCTCTCTGATGAACTGCTCACTTACACCTGAAATAAACCAATGCTGTATGAAAACCTCACTCGGGTTGGAACGTGCTCTGCTGGCGAGGAAGAAAGCACGTGCCGCACCTCCACTTGTCTCAGAGGTGTAAAGGCCACAGGGAAAAGGCCATAAACCTGACGAGCGTTAGCAAAGCCAACATGAGCAATACATACATTATTTCTGCAGTTCAAAGCAATTAAAGGGGATTACCTTGCTGTGCGAATGCATTCCCGTGGATGAGGAAGGATACATCCAAGAGCCAATAGAAAGAGGATAAGGCTAGATACTTCTTTGGGCTGATCTAAAATGTTATTGACTTTTTTTCAAGCCAATGGCTAAAGATTGCTGCGCTAAAGCAGCTAATGGCTGAAGGAAGTTGAACCAAAGTTCTTTAGGGTATGTATAGAGTCTGTTCACTTCGCTATGAATGGCGAACCTTGAAACAGGGCAGGATGAAAGTGTGAGGACTTGTGCCCTCCTGGTTTTGTAGATGCAGGACACAGGATTTAGTAAGTAGTCAAAATCAAACATATCTGTGGCCTGAACTCTCATTACATCCCCATAAATAATTATAATTGAATCACTGATTTCCATCTCACAGATCTTATAAACTCACCATGGAAGCCCCAGTCCTACAGTAATGAGCACGCTGTTGCATTTTTTCACCACTAAATTCCTCAATACATTTCCGCATTACTGCAACTCGCCCTCCTTCATGCAAAAAAATAGCTGACCATTACTCTCTGTAATTCATTGCCACCACTGGCATGATGGCTGAGAGAATTACACCCTGGCTGCTGACATCTGCGGTGACTTACAGGTCACCATTTCAAATCCTGGTGGTAGGGTAAACCCGCGTTTCATGCTTTCTGGGGTCAGTATGTTGACCACTAGTAAACGGAATTCTCAAGAGACAAGATAGCTCCAAACTCAGGAAACAGCCCTTGTTCCTCGAGAGAAATGACAGTTCAGAGGTCCACGTGACAGCATTTCTCGTCTGAGATCTCAACAGATGGAAATGCTCCCCAGCCAGGAACAAAGCCACGCGACTGTGAGATCTCGTCAAGAGAGAGAGAGCAGCTGCCAAGTCCAAGAGATGACAATGTTCACGTGAGACCTCTGCAGAGACGGCGCCCTCTAGGCTGAGAGGACAGCCCTGCTTTTGTGAGAATTCCCACATTCACACAGTGTGAGAACCCGAGACAGAGCTCTGCATTGACATCACTGCCCCATAGTGCACTGCGGCCGCCCTTTCCTGCCCCATTTCCATAGAGTGGAGCCCAGGGACTGTGCTGTGAAATACCTGAACCATTCCCATGGCGGCGGTCCCCAGCCCTTTCTCGCGTGGAGACCCTAGAGGACGCTGTGGAATGTGTCCTTTTTAGGGGCCCCCCTCAGGCTTGACTGTGTGGGGGAATATTCCTGCGCGGAGCGGGCGGGGCCGGTGACGCAGCGCCAGCTTCCTCCAGATGTTCCCAGATGCGGTTAGTGCAGAGGGATTCCTCGGCTAGTCAAGCCAGCAAAATGCTCCCTCAGAGAAATGGGGCACCGGCAAAGACGTCTTAAGAATTTTGGGGGTCCTGGGCAACATGTATTTTGGGGGCCCGCTGTTTGGAACACATTTGCATTTATTGCAGATTTTTTGCTAATTCAAGTCCCAGTGATACCAAACAAAATGTAATTAAACATTCAGAAATGAGGAGCGAACGCTCAAACTCCCTGTTGCCAGCCATTCCCATAGTGCCAAAAGAAGGACGACAGCATAGATTAAGCCATTTCGTTTTGCAACTGCATGTAGTATTTTTAGATCTAGCACTATTGCAATTTTCTAAAAACAAAACTCTTTTACACTGAGATGTTTACTGACTTCGAAAGGTGGCCCTTTTAATATGTGTCCAAATAAAGCCTTTGAGCTCTCAACTGTGCACAGGGCAACAAAGCGTGCAGGAGTGGAATTCTATGTGTAAAGGCCTTTTCACACTCACTTTACCAGGGGTCCCCTTATAATGTGGGGGGCCTGGGCAATTGTCCTCTTTCCCCAACTCTTAAAACGTCTCTGGGCCCAGGGACTTGTACCGAAGCCAGCGCCTAGGCCGGTCCCCCATTCCACTCTCTCGGTCTCTCCCCATCTTTCCTTCTAGTCCGCTCACCTGTGGGCGTGCTATTTCCATCCTCCCATCACCTCTCTAGCCCACTTTTCGGTGCCCTCTTTTCCACTCTCTGATACTCTCCCCCTCTTTCTCTATCTACTGCTCTTTCCTCTGTCGCTGACTTCTTTAAACCACTCCCACATGCCCTCTTTTCCCCTCACTTTTCCTCTCACTCACTCTCCCTCCCTTCTCTGGCGGCCTCCTGCCTTCTGTGTTGCCCCAAAATTTCTTTTCAAATAGACTCTCTCTTCCATTCTCTCTCCCACCTTTTCCTCGATTTCTTTCTTCACTCACACGTCCGGCTCCTTACTGAATGCTCCCCCTTCCATCCCTCCTTCCCTCTTTTCATCTCTTCTTTCCCCTTTTCATGCCATGCACTTCTCCCTTCTGTACTGCCTTCTTTCACTGTTGCTCTTACATCGTACCGGTCCTCTCACACACCTCCTCTTCTGCTCTTCACCCTTCTATCTTGCATGCCCTCCAGCGTCCCCTTCCCCCTTACGTCATGTCTTATCACCCCTTTTGCCTTCCCTCGTCTATCACCTCTTCCTTTCCTACTCTCCCACTCCCTTCCCAATACCTCACTTCTCCCCTGCTCTCTCATTTTCCCTCCACTCTGCCCTCTTTCCTCCCTTACATCTCTTCTCTCTAACCCCTGTCCTCGCCCTTACTTTCTCTCCATAATTCCCCTGCTCTTTCCAGTGCCCCCTCTTTCTCCCTGTACCTGCACGTCCACTATATCTTCTCTTTCCTGAATCTCATTTGGACCTCAGGAGGGTGGTGCTTCCTCAGCATATATACCTTAATTACTTCAAGTACCTTACTGCAGCAGGGATGGGCGCTATTGCGTAATTTGTCTAGCAGAAATTACATATACTGCTGGTTATCTGAATTACTGCTAACTGTACACCCAGTTTTAATATTCTGTGCCAATGATTGAGACATAATGTGTGGTATCACTGTTACCAGATGTGTTTCTGCAACTCTTCATCTCTGGTTTCCACAAACGTTTTAGCTGGTGGCGCTCATATACGGTTATTCCTTGGTGTGATGTGGTATTCCCACAGAAACACAACATCCCTCTATTAATTCTCATGAATTGCAAAAATGTAATGTAATTGTGTCACTGAACTTTTTTTTCCCTGAAAATCACCCCACTCAGTATTCTAAATAAGCCTCATCTTCTTTTCCTGATTAAAGTGATTTTAACGCATTTCCGCTGGAGGAAAATCCTGAATGTGCGGTAATCTGATTAGCGCAAATTTAATATATTCTAATCTAACCATTGTTCCAGCACATTGGCACCTCAAACGCGTGCAAAGACTTCTAAAGGGGAAACTAGAAACTAAAACAAACATCCACCGGTTACACGAAAGGCCTTGTCAGGTTTCTTAACATGCCATGACTAGTACGATTAAATCTTAACTACTACCACTGTCTCGGGGCCAAGGCTGGTGAGTCATTGTCCTGGAATAGACACTTAAATCTAATCCAGGATCGCGACAGACCAACACACGAAGGGAAACATGTGATTAGCAAACCTTCAGACATCAAACCTCAATCAAAGGCAGGACAGACCAAGTCCCATAATGTTGGGGTATGGATGCCAAAGAGAAGATGTAGAAAAGTGTAGATGCTGCGGAAGGGGCTTTCCAAGTCCCCTCTGCTGCAGAGGCAGAAGAACCGGACGGTGGTGAGGATAAGCGTAGAGAAGCGTCAGCCTTAGTGTTGGAGTACGTAAGAGCCATTCCTTACGTCAGCCTTCGTCTTGGAGTACGTAAGAGCCCTTCCTTACGTCAGCCTTAGTCTTGGAGTACGTAAGAGCCCTTCCTTACGTCAGCCTTAGTCTTGGAGTACGTAAGAGCCCTTCCTTACGTCAGCCTTAGTCTTGGAGTACGTCAGAGCTCTTCCTTACGTCAGCCGTAGTCTTGGCGTACGTAAGAGCCCTTCTTTACGTCACCCTTAGTCTTGGAGTACATAAGAGCCCTTCCTTGCGTCAGCCTTAGTCTTGGAGTATGTAAGAGCTTTTCCTTATGTCAGCCTTAGTCTTGGAGTACGTAAGAGCCCTTCCTTACATCACCCTTAGTCTTGGAGTACGTAAGAGCCCGTCCACACCACGGAGGTCCTTCGTCCCACTAGTGGTGAATTCACAGGATGCTGACAGCAGGGAGCTGCTTCAGTTTCACTGACCGGCTGCTCCACACCTCAGACAAGAGGAGAGGCAGTGATGATGCTCAGCTGATGGTCTCTTGCCAGGCACTGTGCTGCCGGTAGTGCTGAAGGAGCCTGAGGCACTGAAGGGTGAGTCTTTCCCTCCCTGCAGGGAGGAGAGAGGGTTGAGTCAGGTTAGAGAGGGTCGCAACAGGAAGAAGAGAGATAAGATTTTGATGATGACCCACCTCAGGAGGGAACACACTGTCAGCCGCCAACACTACCAGGAAACTACATCGGGCTGCAACAGAACATAGAAGTGGCAGTTCTCAAGTGCCCATATCATGAATTTGGGCTTAGCTCTCCATCCCACATGGGGGCACAATGTAAGAAGCCACAGTGGTGATGTCCATCGTCCATGATCAACACCATAAGCAGAAGAAAGAAAAGGGAAATGGAAAAAATAGCCCGTCTCATGTTTCATGTCACTCCCAGCATGAGCAGATGCTAAGCTGTCTTGACACAGGCTCAGAAGAGACCTCACCCAAGTACACGTCATGTGTTTCACTGGATCCTGAAGCTGTAGGAACCACTAACGTTGGACCTCCAAAGCCCCTTGACCTCTCTGGGTCAGCATTGATGAGCGTTCCAGGGGTAACTCATAGCAAGTGGTGTAAGGGTTGACTCAGGAGCATTTGAAGTTAGTTGGTCATCAGACACAGTAAAGATTGATTGCCACTCTGGGATAGCATGTTGAAAAGGAACAACACTTTAATAAACAACTTGGGGTTCAATAACAGTAGTAATGAAGAAGAGCACTGGAAGTCTGAAGTCTTTAGCTTTATCCATTCAAGAAATATTTAAGGAAGTAACTAGTTCAGTGGACTAGTTCGGGGTTGTTCTGCATTGCAATTCGTCCACAGCAGCTCTTAAAGGCTTTGAGAATCCAAATTATTCTCGATGCCTTGAGTAACATGGAAACATCTGGAGTTGTCTTTGGTGCTTAAAGTTTTTAACAAGGGAAGTAGCCAGAGAAGGGCTTGGGGTGGTAATGGGAGGAAGATTATGATGGCAAACTACAGTTCTGTCAAACACAAAAAAGGTGATGGGATGAATGCTAGCAATTTGTCTAACCACGGGCAACATCTCCGGTACCATCCTAAACCATTGTTCTTTTGCACACCATGCCACCTCAGTTTGGACCCAGCCATATGAAAATCAGTCTTGACCCTGCTTCTCTTGGGAACAGTCCAGCCCGAAGTGCCAGGCCAAGTCCGGCCTGAACCGAAATACAGGTAACCCAAGACCAGTTTCACTCTGATTGGACCCATTCAATCGGGTGTAGCTTTTATCCAGTGGCACAGTGAGCACAGGACCCACGCATGGGCATATCACCTTGCCACTAAGGGCGATACATCAAACACACAAAAGGTGATGGGAGGGATGATTGCAAATCGTCAAACCACTGGCAATTGCTCAGAGTAGCTTCCCAACCCATCATTCTTTCGCTCACCATGATTCCTCAGTTTGGACCCAGCCTTATGCGTATCAGTCTTGACCCTGCTCCTCATGGGAACAGCCTTATTGCAAGCATCTTCCCTCACCTTTTGTGCCTCTGACAATCCAGTTCTGGGTCAGCCTTATAAATCTACAAAAGATAAGGGGGGGTGTAAGATGCCTATCAATCAGTCAAAAATTACAATACACACATTTCTTTAAGAACATAATTTATGAACATAATTCTTTCACTTTGTATTCTTTTTAATCTTCTTCTCATTTCATCTCATAGTATGATAATGTAGCAACTCGGGCAACATTTGTTGTTCCCATATGGCTGAAGAGGCCTGGGGCTTTCTCTTGGCAAACGCACATTGCATAGGACAAATGCACCCATTCTGTCTATCGGGGAGGTATCAGTATGGCTGACATCAAACTGCGCATCCAAACTGACCACTATAAACCAGCAGTTGTTTTAAGATGGGATATCTATCCTTCTATCTGTAGAGTCAAGATTTGAATAAGCAAAAGCAGTTAGGGACCATGTACGGAAACCCGATTCCTAAAATGCTCTCACTACCAACTACGCTAGCTTTAAATTTATGGCAACTACAAACACATTAAAAACAATAAAAAACCTTCTTGAGCCCAAACTCACTTTGCCTGAATTGGTTTCTAGATTCGCTCTTCCACTACAGGGGTTCCGGACACCTCAGATGCACTATTTCATGTCCTGCTTATGACGTCAGACCGTGAATTGGTGCTTGATTTTCCTCCTACTCTCCCAGTCAATCTCTGGAGCGATGTCTACAAATACCCATATTCGAGTGACAGGATCCGCCCCAGTTTTCCCTGGCTTGTACCCCAAGACGGCTATTTGGAGATTGGTGCATGGTGGCAGCCAGGGCACATATTACAGATAGTGCGCACTTTCCATGTTTGCGCCACGGTACACCTTAAAGCAGGTGCGCCAGCTGCAAACATGGAAAGTGCGCCCTATCAGGAAGAATGCGCTGGCGTCTGGGCAGCCGCGAACTCGCGCCGCCCCCAGGGCAGTGCATTCAAGAGAAATACAGAGCGGCTTTGAAGAAGCAGCTCCGTGTTTCACTGTGCAGGCGGCAACACACCTGCACTTTTAAAAGGGATTAGAGATCCACTTGCAGGCAGGTGCAGTGAGTGACTGCACCCGCCTACAAGGGAATGTCTGGGGGGTCCATGGGACCCCCTTTCATCCCTTTAGAGAGCGGCATTCCGAAGGCGCACTGAAAGTGAGCCACCTTTTTGTGGCGCAGTTTCAATGCACCTTCTAAAGGCATGTTTGCTTCTACGCCCATGTCAGCAATACTGCGCAGGCGCAAAGGCACAGAGATTCCCTCATTTGCATGGGGCCACCACACCCCCATGCAAATGAGGGAACACCCTTTAATGATAGCGCTGGTGCTATATGTGCGCCAGGGCTATCTGTATTACAGAAAGGGCCCCACAGGCATTTGCGGCCCTTTCTGTAATACCAAAGTGCCACAGGGGCGTGCAAAGCGCGTGCAAATGCCCATTGCGCCCCCAGGGCACTTGTGTAATATGGCCCCTGGTGCCTTAGGTTTCTGTTTAATAATCAGGGGAGGGTCTGTTTGGGGGGGTTGATTAAGTTCCTCTACTTGAAAAGACATTGTACGACACTGTACGATGCTACTCTGTAACATTTTTACCACTTCTGTATGTGGAATCGAGAATAGCTTGTTGCCAGTAAAAATCATTTTCAAAAAAATTGCTGGTGAAAGGTCTCCAGATGGATGTGATGGAATTGCAAACTTACACAAGCAACATCACTATAGTATGGGAACTGGCTAAGGCGCAGAACTCAACTCTCAGGCTTTAAAGGCTGGGACATCAGGGATCTCTGTTCTCGGTTTGTGTGCTCAGGGACCGGCACAAAATATTTTCCTACCCTACAAGAAGAAAAATCACAATTTTAATATACCACAACAGTATACTCACACATGACAAACTATGCTTCTCGCAGTATGGAAAAGAGCTGTTGCTGTACAAGTACACTTCATTGCACTTTGAACTATGCCACCTGTTATAAGTAAATACATTTATATAAGGGGAAACTATATATTACACCACAAGATACATGTGTATATGCTTCTATGTATATATGGTGCATAAAAAGAGGGTTATGCCTGCTACTAATAGCTACAATCAGAAGCATTTGTTTATTTATGTATATATCTTAATTACAGGTATTTGAAACCATAAAAAATGTACAACAGAATAAATGTGGACAGCAAACCATGAAAATATATTGCCGCTTCAAAGTGCATATGTGTATTTATATAGAGGGGTTTAATCAATCAAAATAACTTAATCGAGCCTCATATGTATGTATAAATTATTTTCATTTTGCTATCAAAAAAATTCCTTCTGTCCTTCCCTTACCTCCTCCCTCTGTATCATCCCAAACCTTTCTGACTACTATAAACTCCCAAAAATCCTTCCCAAACTTTCACCCCTCCTTTAGCCTTGTGACCCAATGTACAAGCACACAAAACCACTACTTACAAAAACGTACTACTTCCATTTTTAATTCCATTCCTATCATTCTTTTCCTACTCCAAGCTCCTCTTTTCAATTCCATTCCTCTCATTCTATCCCTACTCCAAACTCTACTAAACATGCATGAAATTGAAAGCACAAACCTAACACAACTAATGCACAAGAAAAAACAAGACAAACAAATTGTACTTACATAGCAACTACTAGTCTTGGGTTCCGGAGTAACATGCTACTCGCTGAAATAGCACTTCAATGCCTCGTCAGGGGTTGTAAGCACTATATAAATACATTTACAATTACAATTGTACCTGAGACCCTCTCAGAGTTCAGCGCCCTGGAAGCCAGAGTTACATTAGAACATCAGGGTACCATCTCTAAAGCTTTCAAGTAACTAGTGTTTAATGTCCCTCGAACCACTTCGGGAACTAAATGGAAAATAATGTGGCTCCACTGGAAGAAGCAGATTGAAGGGAAACACTAAAGGCCCCGAGAACTTAGCCATTTTGTCCAGAACGGGACTGATTCAATTCCACTACTTACACAGAATCTACCAGTCCCCAGCCAGGTTATGTACCATGGGGAAAATCCCATCACCAAATTGTAACAGATGTCATGGAGAGGTGGGTATCCCCTTCACGTGATCTGTGACTGCTCGATAATTAAACCATATTGGCAATGGCAGTGTGCAGGTACTGGGCAGACAGTTAAGGGCTGATTTCGATCTTGATCGGAAAGCCTCCGACCTAAAGTCGGAGGCTTTCAGATCGAGATTGTTAGTTTCACTTCCGACCGCCTAATTATAATTTAGGCAGTCGTAAGTGAAACCGGCCGGTCCTTCCAGCTGGATTCCGATGGGCTCAAGGAGCCTGTCGGCCAGTCGGAGACCAGCCCGTAATCCATATGGATGGCATTTTACGCCGTTCAGATTACGATGCTCGGTTTCTGGCAGGCTTTCCATGCCAGGCTTTCCGACATGGAAAGCCAGTCGGAAAGCGAGTTTGGTGCCCCTGACGGGGCCCCCTTCTGTTTGCGGCTCCGGTCTGTGGCCGAGGGGGCACCAAAGGTGCCTCTTTGTTGATCCCTGCACTGTGTGGCAGGCACCCTGAGGTGCCTGACCCGCGGTGCAGGGATGAACACAACCTCCCATTTCCCTATGGGAGCTTGTGCTACGGCTGGTTCACGGCCATAGCATATGCTCCTCTAGGGAAATATGAGTATGTGACCGCACCATGTGCCCCTTAGACTGATCGCCCAAGTCAATGTTACTGGAAATATAGGAAGAATTTTGAGTAAGGCACGGGGAAGAACTTTGATTAGCATGGGTAGTTAAAATAAACTTCATTCGATTTAGGATCATTATATTTTGAAAATATCAAGGGGTTATCAAAGTGTGTCATATGTTATTGCTCAATAATTAAAACCAGTTAAAACCAATAAAAAACATTGGGCAATGACTGGAATTCGAATTTTAAGGTTTTGGCTATCTTTCATGAATACATTTCTGATAAAACAATGTGCAATAGTGAGGACCAGTGGATTTATGTAATACTGGGGCTGCGGTTTTTACCGCCTAATTATGGATTTTTTTTTTAATGCTGCTTCTAGATCAAATAACCCAAAATAATACTGCCAGAAAAGGTGCCAGATAATGCCACTTCATTTGCCTTTTCTTGCTTCATATAGATAACCTATCCACATAATTTGGTTCACTTTACATCATAATCCAATGGTAAAACACTGACCAGGGTTATCATTATGGGAGGGAGAGAGAGAGTGTGTGTGTGTGTGTGAGAGAGAGCGATATATCGGGTAATGTAACATATAAGTCAACTGGAAGTTGCGTGTCAAGCTTTTAATTAAGTGACTGAGACATCGTGTAGTCATTGCCAAGTTGTCATTCATGAATGAATGCTATTGGAGAATTCAGGTATCAATAAATCAAGACAATAGCATCGATCAGAACTAACATAATAGCAAACAGAACTACAAACGAAAATGAAGTACAGTGGTTGCTGGAAAAATGTTACGTCAGTGTGTGTTTGCACCTGAATGATGCATAGGCCACAGTTCCATCTACCAATGAATCACTGGAGGCCGGTGGAGGGCAGAGGTCAGCCAGGGTCAAAGGACTCCTATTCATCATCAGTTGTGAGAGTTCTTTGAATTGGACTATAATGTCTTAGAAACGTGCCTCTTGGTCATATACTTTGACAGATGGCTTCAAAACAGGTTAACTTGACTCATTCCGTCATCCACTTTTGGAGATTTAGTCCAGAGGATACTTTCCAAAGATGGAGGATAAACTATTTTTCTGCCTTTAAGGAAGACACTAGTCATTTCCTTGCATGTTTGTCAAGCTGTCAGCAAATTGGAAAGTCAAGAACATGAGTCAATGGGAGACTCAAGATTATGCCAAACGTGGTCCTAATAAGTGGATAATGAGGGATGTTTCCAGATATTGTGCTCTATGTTACAATTAATGTTGAGCATCTCCAAAATGTGTCATCCTTGCATAGTCCAGCTGTGTGGAGCCTGCACAGCGACGAATGCCAAAAGTGTAATACTCTGAATTGCACGTACTTTTGGCTGGACTCCCTCATCCCTTCATTTATCTCCCTGACCCTGTATTTATTTTGTGAAGGACGCCCATGGCTCCAGATCCACTAGGCAAAGATTAGGAGGCATTAACTGTGAACTCTAATGCAGTAATGCTGATTTGTAAAGATATTTAAAAAAATAGACATATAATAGATGTAAATGAGAAGCATTTTCGTAGTCCATGGTAATCCTGAAAACCTGTTGTGATTGTAAACCTTGAGGGTGGCATTTGGGCATTTCTGTTTTAATGGAATCGTATGCAATCACTTTAATTGACCAGAGCACAGCTTAGAGGTAGGTCTGGGCGTGAAATTCTGCTCGTTCGCGCAGTTTGCAGAGTTTTCCCCACCCGCGCAGCACGCGGAGTTCTGAAAAACTCCACATAGCATAGCAGAGTTCTTTTTTCTTGTTCGCGCTCGCCAACGTTAAGTTGGCGAGCACTAGCGAGGAAAATCTTACTCCGGACCACCTCCTGGCGAGATTTCTCAACGCGGGCAGTCGTGGATGGCCGCTACCACTCACATTGAGAAACCTTCCGTTAGCGTGAGGAAGCTGCCGCTTGAGTAGAATATCTACTCGAATGGCAGAAAGAAGCAGCGCCCTCTTGTGCTGCACATGGTGGCGTTCGCGCTGATTTTCCAGTGTGGAACAAACACCCAGCGCTAAAAATCAGAGCGAACGGCACGGCCTAACGCACTCTGCCGCTTGCAGAACTCCGCGTAGCGCGGCGGAGTTTTTGGTCACTACACGGAGATCTACGTAGTAAAACTCCGCAAACTCTGCCCCGGTCTACTTAAAAGTTAGAGCAGTGCCAGTTATGTGGATTCCCCCAAGACGGTAAATGTTGGTCAGGTGCAAATTGGTAAAATACATGCTGGTGTCTTTGATTTCAAGGCTGGGTCTCTGACCCTGCTCCTGCTAGCCAAGAGGTGCTTGTCGGAAGAGCACAACTGACTGTGAATGAAAACACTATAAGATGCCCTTTAATAATTACCCTGCCGGTCCTGTGGCCACCCCTGAGAGCCACGGAGAAACCCTGAAGGCAACCAAGAAGGGCGACCATCGGCCCTATGGTTGATAAATGGAACCAAAAGCCCTAGATGCAATATTAGACTATATTACACAGTTGCCTGTTATGTTATATAGTATATTCTTTGGTATTTTTATTGCACAAAGGAACAGTGGTTTCAAAACCCGTATTTCACATGGAGATGATGTTATTTAACCAATTTGATATTTCCTGTGAAATGAGGATGAATGAAGCATTTTTTCAAAATTTACAACACAACTAACCAAGCGGGTTACCTTATGTGGAGATACTGTTTGCTGCCTATTGTTTGTAGGGGAATAGTTTAGATTAAAGTTACATTGTCGAGATACTATATACTCGTTGCATGGGGCTTGTGAAACAACAATAAGCAGTCTAGTCAATTCCCTTTTGGCTGCATGTTAAAACGGATATGTCTCAGCATCTTTGCGGTCCCCGTTCACAGTCTACTGTCACCATTTTTGAATATTAAGGCTTTCCACCGAATAGCTAGGCATGGCCCTCTGTGGCCTGGGGAGGGTGGATAGGGGAGAGAAAAAGACCCATTCTGAGACTGTTGATCCACTTCTTAGAGGTCTTAATAGTCACAATGGATTCCCGCAGATTCAGCATGAGGGTCAAAGGGATGATGATTTCAGATGCGACTGGAGAGATCCTCTCAATCTGCTTCAAAAAGCTTCCAAGAGGGGATGTCATCCAGTAGTACTGGTAGTACTTCCAGTACTAGTCGCAGGACTCTGCACTGTCTTCTGTTTGACTTAGGTCCATATGGGTTGAAAGCTGCTTATCCAGTGGCTTACCTGGCGCTTCAGCAATTTCTGAAAGCAATTCTCCAATGATATGCATTGGATTTTGTGCAACTCTCTAGGAACGGGCTTGGAAGGGTCATTTGCTGCTGACTTGCAGGGCACTGCATTGATTTATGGGAGAGAACCGTACAGGGTAATTCCCTATTGGTATGCATTGCACCTCATTGATTTAAGTGGGAGAAAGTGGTGAGCTTGCTAAGCTCTGGAAAACATGCTTATGAAAAGAAATGCTCTACAACTGCATAAGCAAGACAACCTACTAAAAAGTCAAAACAAGCATTGGCAATGCCAATAGGTCTGACTTATGAATGAAAGTGCTTTTTGTGTCGTTGAGGTGTTTAATCATTCAATAGGTCAGCATACATGCATTTTGTCACTCATCTTTGAACTCATGCATCCATTGATACTTCCACTGACTCGTTCTTGCGTTCACCCTCTGACTCAACCACAATAAAACACACAGAACGCAACAACATATGCAAGATA
Organism: Calotriton arnoldi; assembly: GCA_963921515.1. Classification (NCBI taxonomy): domain Eukaryota; kingdom Metazoa; phylum Chordata; class Amphibia; order Caudata; family Salamandridae; genus Calotriton; species Calotriton arnoldi. Next base: position 619,609 of record CAWUFW010009013.1, read on the forward strand.
AATTAAAAGACTACAAGAAGAGAAGACAAAACATGCTGCCATTTAAACCCGGTGGCACATAATTGCAAAAACGAAACATAGCAGCAGGTGCCAGTCTTGCACAGGTATTGTACACAGTCCATCGTTGTTTTAAAGTTCCATCATGGCTGCCTCATTTAGTACAAATATTTTGGTTATGTTGGAATGGTAAAACAATGATACACTAACAACAGCGTATAAGGATATATATATATATATATATATAAATACCTTCTGTACGTGGTGATTTATATATACATATATGTATATATATATATATATTCACTGAAAAAACCATAGGTTTCAGACACGTTATAGTTAGAAATTAGCATTTAAAAAACCTTTGAAATTCACTGAAAAAACCATAGGTTTTAGGGATAGTTATAGTTAGTTGGACATTTCACTCGTCCAAAACCATAGAAATTCCCCCGTTATAGTTAGTTCAGCTAACTATAACTCGCGCCCGCAATGCACTGCTGATGACGTCACATATTACATCACTCATGACATGGTCAGTGACATCACTGATGACATCATCCAGTGACTGTGTGTTTCTGTAAAGTTTAAATATGTTTAATATATATAGGCAAAGGCGTATTGAAGAATGAGTGGGTGTATAAGTGTCTGAATGGATGATTGAGTAGGTGCGTGACTGACTCTACAAGTGAGTGATTAAACGTATCTTACTGAATGCATGTGTTAGTGACTAAACTGTGTGAATGTCTGTATCCGTCTGTCTGTTGATGTGTAAGTGGATGCATGGATTTGCGAATAGCTACATGAGTGTCTATATGGGTTATTGATTGGTTCTCTGAGTATCTGTATGGGTGCCTGAGTGTTTGTGTGGGTGGGGTGTGTGTGACTCTGTACATAGATGTGTGAGTGGGTGATTCACTGGGTGCATGATTTGAAGAGTGCATCTGTGATGGACTGCTTGGGTGGGTGAGTGTGTGTATGGGTGTGTTAGTGAGTGAATGTATATCTCAGTGGTACATGTGCGAGTAACTACATATGTAAAAGGCAGTATATATGTGTGTTAGAGTATTTAAAAGGCTATAAGTGAGAGTGTGTGATTGTGAGAGTGGCTGTATGGATGCGTGTGTGCTTGTATCAGTTATTGTATAAGAGCGTAAGAATGTGCTAGTATTTGTATGAGTAAGTGAGCTGGTGTGTGTATAACTGTATAGGTGAGTAAATGGGTGTGTGATTAATTTTTAGCATGACTGACTAGGTGTGTGAGTACCTCTATGGATGAGTGGCGGTGTGTGAGTGTTTATATAGGTGTATGAGTGCATATGATAGTCCTGTACTGAGTGACTGTAAGTATGAGTGACTGTACGGGTGAGTGAGTAGATGTGTGTGTGTACACCTAAGAATCAGTGAGTGGGTATGTAGTTATTGGTATTGGAGTGTGTATGGTTTTGAAAATGGCAGTCTGTAATTTAGAGTTGGTGTATCAAAAGTTATATTAGGGTGTGAGAAGATGCATGAAATTATCACATGGATGATGTCATCAGTGATGTCATCAGTGATGTCATTTGAGATGTCATCAGTGATGTCATCAGTGATGTCACTGACCATGTCATGAGTGATGTAATATGTGACGTCATCAGCAGTGCATTGTAGGCGCGAGTTATAGTTAGCTGAACTAACTATAACGGGGAATTTCTATGGTTTTGTACGAGTAAAATGTCCAACTAACTATAACTGTCCCTAAAACCTATGGTTTTTTCAGTGAATTTCAAAGGTTTTTTAAATGCTAATTTCTAACTATAACGTCTGAAACCTATGGTTTTTTCAGTGAATTTGAAAAGTTTTTTAAATGCTAATTTCTAACTATAACGTGCCTGAAACCTATGGTTTTTTAAGTGAATTTCAAAGGTTTTTTAAATGCTAGTTTCTAACTATGCCTACAGAGGTAGGACATGTGAAGAAAGAAGAAAAACGCACACAAAGAAGCAAAAGAAATGCAGAAAGAAGCAACAGAAGTCCACAAAGACGAAGAAAAGTGCAGGAAGAAGCAAAAGATGTATATATATATATATCCAAACGAAAAATTGGCAAAGTCCGAGCCACTTAAAACGGCAGGCACGCGGCGAGGTAGCCAGCCCCTACTATTCCACACTCCTCTGGTGACAATCCAAATGCACAGCGGAAAAACACCAGTACCGCGGCCACAATTTTGATTAAGCGTGTTTATTTAAGGCAACACCAGCAACCCGACGCGTTTTGGAGTTAACAGCACTCCTTTCTCACGGGTAAGGTTTTGACATCCTCACTTTCAATTTTAAAGGTACACACATAATAGTGCAGTGAACGTGATCATAAACATAAAAAACAGCGTTCGTGCTCATTTGTTGCTCTTTTTCAATAAAGTTATGGCTGAGCACACTAACATAGAAAACACTTGGTTATTGATCACAGCGACGGTATTGTCAAAATTAACTAGCCCCCCAGGTACCTACAGTTAGGACCACAGAGCTGAGTTGCAGAGAGGCGTTCCGAGGCCACGCACCTTTTTTCGCCTCTCTGCAACGCAACTCTGTTGTGCTTACTGAAGGTACCTGGTGGGCTAGTTGGCCCCCAGGGTCCCTCAGGATTCAAGGGGAATTAATTCCCCAACTTAAAACGCACCACAGGGCGTGTTTGCGCACATGTCACCTGAGGCCCCGCCCCTCCCTTCACCACTGTGCAAACGCGCCCCGTGGCGCATTTTAAGTTGGGGATTAGGTCACCTTGAATCCTGAGGGTCCCTGGGGCCCAACTAGCCCACCAGGTACTTCCAGTAAGCACCACAGGCCTGCGTTGCAGAGAGGTGGTCCGAGGCCACGCCCTTTTACACCTCTCTGCAACGCAGCTCTGTGGCGCTTACTGGAGGTACCTGGTGGGCTAGTTGGACCCCAGGGACCCTCAGGATTCAAGGGAACTTAATCCCCCAACTTAAAACAGGCCACAGGGCGTGTTTGCACACATGTCACCTCAGGCCCCGCCCCCTCCCTTCACCACTGTGCAAACGCGCCCCATGGCGCGTTTTAAGTCGGGGGATTAACTCCCCTTGAATCCTGAGGGTCCCTGGGGTGCAACTAGCCCACCAGCTACCTCCATTAAGCGCCACAGAGCTGCGTTGCAGAGAGGTGTAAAAAGGGGCGTGGCCTCAGAACACCTCTCTGCAACGCAGCCCCCTGGAGCATACTGGAGGTTCCTGGTGGGCTAGTTGGCCTCCAGGGACCCCCAGTATTCAAGGGGAATTCGTTCCCCATCTGCAAACGCGCCAGGGGCGCGTTTGCAGAGTGCTGCAAGGAGGGGCGTGGCCTCCGGCGCGATGCCAGTCTTTTTTTTTTTTTAAGAAGGGGGCTGTGTGGCCCCCTTCTTTTGTAATTTATTTGCCCTGGGGACCCCATCCCCCAGGGCCTGCCCGCTATTTATTTATTTTTTTATTTGGAAGGGGGCCGCATGGCCCCCCTCCCGAGGCCTTAATCGGCCCCGGGGACCCCATCCCCCGGGCATGGCCTTTATTTTTTTTTAAATTGTTTTGGAGGGGGCTGCGTTGCTCCCCTCCTCAGGCCACTTATGGCCCCGGGGACCCCATCCCCGGGCCGGCCTTTGTTATTTTTTTAAAATATTTTTTTTTTATAAATTTTGGGGAAGGGGGCCGCGTGGCCCCCTCCTGGGCCACTTGTAGCCCCGGGGACCCCATCCCCCGGGGATGGCCCTCTCTGTTGGGGACCGTGGGGGGGTCCCCAATCCGCCCACGGTCCCGCCGGCTCCCCGCGTCCCTCGGGAGCCGGCATTGCTTTTCCACATGGGGAGCTGCTAAGATACAGCTCGTGATCGGGAAGGTGCGCTCAGGGTGCGCAGACCCTCCGCGGCCATAGATATATATGTGTTTTTACTTTTGATTTTCTCAGCAACTACTGAACGGATTTACACCATTTAACCAAAAGGCACGACTCTGAACCAAGGGCTACCTTTTTGCCAAATTTGGTGTAATTCCGTTCAGCAGTTCGGGCTGTAGCTGCGACTAAAGGTTCCTATGGAAAATTGCATGGGGAAAACACGTTTTGGGACCCCCCTTTTTTCTCAGCCCCCACTTGACGAATCAACCCGAGACTTTCAGGATAGGAGCGGACCGGAGCGCCCCACGAGTTTTGAAATTTTCGTGAAGATTCGTCAACCGGCGCCAAAGTTATTGGGAATAGAATGTTGCGGATTTCCTATGGAAAATAGGTCCTAACTATAACTATCTACTGGCGACCGCCAGTAGATAATATATGTATAGATATATATATATATATATATCTATATATATATATATATATATATATATATATATATATATATATATATATACCAATCCCGTTACATCGATGAATCCAACGAAAAACCCCGGGACACAGACTCCGATATGAAAGTGTCAATTTTTATTGCAAGTAGATCGCCATATATATATGGATGTATGTATTACTTAATGATATTTGTTCTCGGCAAACAGCTAAGCCTGTCAGGCCTTCTGAAGAAATTCTAGCAAGAATTATTACAGTGCAAATATCTACCTGTAGAGTTTGTCAGAGTGAGTAACCAACACCGAAATCCTTCCCTACAAAGGTAATTTGTGAGAATTCATGTAACGAAATACCTATCTGTAGGCTTTAATACAAAGTAATAATAACCCATCCTTAAATACTTTAACATATGCTTTTCAAAATCAATATATCAGGCTTGCAGCTTTTATGGTAACTGTTCATAATAAACAGGTCAGACCAATGGCATCTGAAATGTATTTTCCTAGTGAACCAACCAGGACTATACCTGTTATCGATCAATCAAAGAGTTCTTGCAAAGCGCAACTTGTCACCCCTGAGGGTCTCCAGGCGCTAGGTCCTAATGCTCTTAGTTGAAGAGCCATGTCTTGATCTTCTTCCTGAATTCTTCAAGTGAAGGACAGGTGCATAGGTGGAGGGGGAGGTCATTCCAGGACTTGGTGGTGAGGTAGGAGAAGTAACGACCTGGGCTGCGGTTCTGGCGGATGCAGGGGGTGTGGGCCCGGGAGGAGCATAGTTCCCTGGTGGGTCGATGGAGTGTCAGGTGGTGGTTGGTGTAGGCGTGCCCGGAGTTGTGGAGGGCCTTGTAAGCATGGGTTAGGAGAGGCATCTTTTCTGTACGGGGAGCCAGTGGAGGGCGGTGCTGGTTCTCCTGGGGAGGTTGAGGATGAGCCTTGCTGTGTTTTTCTGGATGGTCTGGAGGCCTACAGGCTTTAACAAATACGTTCACAATAAATAAGCTAGGCCTACTGGCTTTGCCAGAATTTTTCTTAATAAGCAGTTTAGATTTATAGCAATGGGCATAGCGTTTCCCAGTGCACCAACCAGGCATATATCTTGACACCATAACCAACCCAGACCTAGTGTTTTAAATGGAAGCTTTTCCACAAGGCAACCACCAGGCACACAGTCATGAAATTAAGAAAAGGTATACAGAATTACAGTTGCATAAGCAAAATACTATCTCTCCCAACAGGGCCTAACAAGGATTCTCACAGAGCAAATCTTCTAAATCCATGGTTTCTCACAGGGGGTAACAACACTAAAACCCCTTTGCCTACTACAGTAATCTTTGAGATTCCATGTAACAAAATAATTATCTGTAAGATTTAATATAGAATATAACAATTCACCCATAAATTTCTAATGCCTTTAACATACTATTTTCATCATAAATATGGCCGGTCTGATGCCTTTTGGTAGCATTTCATAATAAAGAGATCAGGCATAGAGCCATGATCATTTGCTTGACACCATAACTAACTCATTCCTCTTGTATTGGGTATACGCTTTGTCACACCCCACAAAGTGCAATGCAATCACTCATTTTAGTGGAAGCACAAATCAATTCAGCCTATTCAAATCATCTTTAAGTAGTACTGAAAGATCTTTCTTGATAATCACATTAGGTCTGACGACAGCTGTGCTGTCAAGCTAGACCTAATAATTCATGTAGATTAGTGGAGCCCTGGGCATCGCATATTGCTCTTACACAGCTGCACTCTGAAGTCTCAAGTTATTGATTGGAGGAGAAGGGGAGTGTGCTGGTACTGGAAACTATCAATGAATTCCTCATGACTTCCCTCCTCCCATCTGTGCTGCTGCCAAGGAAAAACAAACACCGTAAATGATCCCCTTATCCAAGACACTTTAACAGTATTACAGTGCCGCGTGTGTGCCCCCAAAAAGGCAAGCTGTATCCCATTGTAAGCTTGATACTTTATGCGTGTAGGTGAGATTTCTCTAGACAGCCATACTGCTTCTGGCTGAAGCAGCCGTAGAAACAAACAAAATACTCCCAGGAGCTCTTTGTTTATGGAAGCACGCAACTTCTTCACAATAAAACATGTACACCTCCCCACCGACATGTGAGTAGAGGCAAAGCCCCTCTCTTGTACTACTCCTAAAAGCTCTTTTTTAGGTTGATCACATAAGTCCTGACAGCTATGCTATCTAGCCAGACCTAAATAGTCTTAAACTACATAATGTCTTCAGTGTGAAGCATTTATGTGATTATTTTAACATTTTGTGAAATTCAAATATACTTTAGTATACCTCCGTTCAGCAACCTCTTCACACTCTCCTCAAAAGATAGACCTTTACGTTTAGAGCAACACACTCGCGCTAAAAAGTGCATAATGCAATTGATAACTGCAGCACCATTTTAGGAGATGGGCAAGTTGGGCCCACTCGTACTGTTACCACCAGGTCCCACCAGCTGATAACTGCTTGTGCAAAAGTGTGCACTGTGGGATTAAATTGTGTATTATACCAATGCTAATTACAGTAAAATACTGTTTACAAGAGTTTTTCCCCGTTTTCTTGTCTATATATCATAACTGGGTGCAAAGATACATCCCACCTTACCAGGCGCATATATTATTTGAGCCGGGGTGTTTTTACACTCGTTCTTACTGCAAGGGTCAAAGTTAGTCCACAAATCTCATTTTCTGCACGTTTCCACTAAAGATTCTGTGTGGTCGAGAGCACAAACCAAAGGCCCTTGGCTTTCTGCTCCGTTAAGATTACTAAGGTATCTTTTATTCCTCCATAAGACTTGCGTAGACTGTATCTTCATCTTCTGCTAGTCTTCAGATGTTCTCTTTTAGATTGGCACATGGTAACTTGGTCATATATTGCAAAGAATAACAAATTAAAGCCAAGAACTTTAAATTAGGGTGTTTTGTTGAGCTTGTCACCCATCACCCTTCCAGTTGGCACTTCGACATGTTCCCTGGATTCCTATTTAATTTGAATCTTTCTCCCTCTCTCTTTCTCGCCCCTTCGGTTCTCTCTTTACCTCAACTCTCCTTCTACTCCACTCCTTACCTTTACATTTGTACCTCTCTCTCCCTAGCTCACATCTCTCTGCTTCATACAACGATCTATTTCAACTCTCTCTTTCTATGTCTCTATCTTTCTGTGTAAAATTCTCACTGCTTTCTGTGCACCTTTCTCCTTCAGCCTTCCCCATCTCTCTGCATCACCTATTTCGATACATACAGTCTCGTACAAATATACTAATCATTAAAGTAAAATACAAAAATGTAGACATTAAAAGCAAGCACACCACATTAAGCCCATAATTAGACGCATGTTCTATTAAGATCCATCCATCCAAGCAATGAATTCAACTTTCTACATTTTGCTCGAGCCACTGTTTTGGACCATTTCATTGACTACCTCTTGCTGTGTCCCACTGTCTACCTCACCATTGCCTCTCTATCTGACCTCTAGCTACGTCACTCATCTCTACCTAACATCTAAATCATCCTCGTGCCACTAATCTCTCACTCTCTCTCTCTGTCGCTAGACATTCGACTTCCCTCTCAGCCTCACCCTCGTCTCACATTCTGTAAACTTTACCAATTTCAAATTCATCTCTCTACTTCTCTTTCAAGCTCTCTTCTTCTCCTCGGTTTTTCCTCTTACAAAGCAGTGCTGAGGTCACAGCATGGTTAGAAAAGTATAGTATCAGAGAGGAGAGGAGAGAGCTGGGAAAAGGGAATTCAGAAGAAATTCACTAGATGGAAAGATGTCCTCACACCAGTGTTTTGCAGAATGGTAGTTATGAAGCAGGATATATGTACTATAACACAAATAAAGCAATTGCAACAACAATTTCAAAGCCATTGTGTATGTGTTGTTTTTTCAAACTCTGATAATGTCGCTGTGGCCATATTTTTCCTCAAAAGAAGGAATGTCCTTTGGTTAGACTTTGGATTTCATGTAAAACATTGTTAACAGAACACAAAAAACAACTCAAGATCCAAAGATGGAAAAACTGCCTTTGCCAATGTATGTTTTAGACATTGAAATAATAGTCTTAGCCAGCAGCCAAATAAACTGATCCACTATTTATCCCAAGATCCCATGTTGGTTCTATGCAACCCTTCGTTTACTTCTTCATGATCTTCCAAATATATGGGGTGGTTGTATGTCAGAACATCGAGCACAAACCTTTTGTGCTACCAGAAGTATAGATTGAGTATTCTTATCTCTACATCTACGTCAATACGGATATACATATAGTCAGGGTACAAACGTGTGGGGTTAAGCATAGTAAATCTATACTTATGTATCCTTATCTTCACAACATTTTGGCAGTCAGTATTCTGGCTGCGATGTTTTAGAAACAAAATATATTCTGGAAGTACACCATTACAGACTCAAATTATCTAAAGCCCAAACCTGTTGTATCAGACAAGCATCGTGAAGATTTCCAAATCTCCTTCAATACAAAATATCTAGGCAAAAATAAACACCAACCAAAAAATTCATCATTGACTCTGATAGCAAATCCCAGACCACATGCCTTTTCACACCCTTCAGAATGATCCACCCCTCGCCCAAGTGAAAAAAATGGATTAAAAAAAAAATCAATGCCTCCAACCAGCTGATAGAACTATGTGAGGCATCGAGGATCAAGGAGTACATCAGCAAACCTGCTCCAGAAATCTTAACATTGATTATTTGCTCTCTGTCTCAGGATGTGGTACTAGATCCTCTGAAACAGGCCATCACACTCCTGATACTCAAACAGCCTTGGCTACCCAACTGGCTCAACCAATCAACCACAGCCTAACTTAAACCACCTCTTCCCAAGGATGTTCTTCAAGGTGGATTTCATGATGCTAATCACACACAAAAGGAAAACCTTCCATATTATTCCTTTTATCGCAATCTGAGCTTGGGAAACCCTAAGGGTTTATTAATACTGCCCTCACCCACTAGTTAGTGGCATGCTTCATCATAGGGCCGCTTCAACACCCTGCTGCAGGCCAACATACATGGTGGAGCACAAAAATTATATTTTCGAAAAAAACACTAGGGATCCACTTTGCAGAGGCAGTAATAAGATAAAACTATATAGGAGGGTACCCTCTCCATTTCTTTATTCCTGGGTCCTTCCTGATAGGGTTAAAAAATGTGTGTCTGATGTACTTAGGGAAATAATGTTCCTGTCACCCTCTCTGCTTTTATCAACAAGTTTCTGCCAAATTCATCTGCCCCCTAGGGGTCATTGGCATTCCTCAGGATCTAGATCCCATTTTCTAACCTCCACGAATATTCTCTAAGTTAGGTTTTTCGTGTTTACTATACTTGCCCATTGTAGTAACACTCCAGGAAATTCCTGCAATGAAATATTTCCCTTATTAGTCCATATAAATTCAGGCCATTCATTTTAAATCATAAGCTTTTATATGTTGGCTTATCACGCCCCTGGGAATTGCTCCATTCACAGATTGCTATTATATTTCTCACTCATCTTTAACTTATACTCTTATCCATAGATTTCATGAAGCAACTTGGAGAACTACAATCTACATAATTATGCCAGCCGGGTTTCATTGTGTCTGATGAACCTGCGGCCAAGGGGCACATTGCTTTTCCGTGAAGAAGGCTTAAACTCCACATTTTGCTTGAAGATAAGTTGGTACCCAAAGAGCTACAGATGAGTGAAGTGCTTGCCTGCACAGTGAATGCTGGTACCAGGGTACTCCGTTGGCTGAAAAGCTAGTTATGGGCGAGGGAGTCTAGTGGGTTTTGAAGGCCCAGAAGGGGGTCATCGGGGCTAGTGGAGGGTGTCTACAGGTGAATACCTTTTAGAAAAGGCTAATGGTCTATTAGACCTCAAAGTAAGGGTTGGATGGATAGCAGGGATGATTTGCTGATACTTGAGGGTGAGCAGAACAGCTCTGATGGCTGGCTGTAGCGCTCTTTGAGGTTGTGTGAGAGGCCTTAAGAGAGTGGAGGAAGCCCCAGAGGTTGTGGGGGCTATTAGAGGAGGGCTTATTGTCTATAAGGGTTGCATCGTATGGGCTGTGTAGGCTTATAGTGATAAAGTGAGGGTCAGCTATGGGGTTTTGGGATTTCAGGGAAGGGTCTCACAGAACAGGGTAGGGGTCTCTTGTGTCCTCTGAGAGCCAACAGAAAGATACTTATGGTGGGCTCAGGGGACGTTAGCAGTGCCTGGGGAGACTGAGGCCAAGTTGGATGGGTTTGAAAGTCTGAGCACCAAGACAATGTGTCTGAGCACCGGGCAGGCGGATCTGAGGGTCCGTGATAAATGACTATGAGTAGGTGAGAAAATGAGTATCAGCTGATAGTTTCTAATGACCAACTGTTGGTCACTGAGCAATTTCTCAGGACTAGCTGAGGGTCTCTCAGTACTTCGGTATGGTTGGCTGAAGCTGCGCTTTGGAACTTTTAGTGTTTGCTGTGGTCTTTAAGGATGTCTTAAAAAGGATGGGTGAATGTTTATGAGGGCCGTATGAGGGTCTATAGCAACCTGACGTAATGTGACATCCACCTAAGGGGACATGAGAATCAACATACGATGTGTGATGGCAAGCTTAGGACCCAATGTGACATCTGGCTGAGGGTGACTGGATGACGTTTGAGGAACCATCAGGGCCAAATAAGTAGCTCTAAGGGATTTAGGAAAAAACACTTGGGAGAGGATGACACTTGGAGGGGTCCTGGTGGATGAAAGAAGAGTTCTGTGGTGTGACCGAAGTCCCAGCAGCAGTCCAAGTCTCAGCCCTCCAAACAGGCCCTTGCCCCCATTTTCCTTTCTAAATGTGTTGGTAAGCGCACAAGGACCCCGGAGCAGCCCCCTTGCCCCTCCCTTCGGGGGTAAAGGACACTCTAGCAGAGCCCTCTCTCCCACACTTGCATGCATACCCTGGATCGGTCTGGGCCCCCAACAGTTGGACTGTGCCCCCATTCTGGGCTTTCTGGTGCCCCCTGCCACATGTGTTGCATCTGTGAGCTGAGCTTGCATTGCTGCTGCTGTACTTGCTGTGCATGTGAGGAGTGTTCCATGCTGTACCTCTCCTGCCCTGCTCTGTGTTTTAGGGGAAGCTGACCCTGATGCTACTGTGCCTCTTCTTTGTGCTTTAGGAAGGCTAGCACCACTACTGGCTCTGTGGGTTTATCCTGCAATCTTTGAATATCTTTGGCTACAAACACCCCTTAACCTCGATTATGCTGCGCTGTCAGTATTTAAAATCCCCCTTTACAATATTTTAGGAGGTTATTCCAGTTGGTCAGGCCTGGACGTTTTTGTTACTGAAGTAGGGGTAAATTTTATATCCGTCAAAATCTGAAACCACTGTGCTAGATTCATGATTCACATTACAAAGCACTCCAGAATGTTACTACATCCCCAGCTGGAGGAGGCCCCATGGCAGTGACTGGGTACCACGTTCCTGTCCTAAGGAGATGAAGGCTCTGGGCCGTCAGTCATGGATTCTGGGGACAAACACCTGCATGTTGGAACTCTGGGTCTGTAAGCAGACCTCGGGTCAGTCATAAACGGGGAGGGCCTGGCTAGGTGAGTAGCGTTGGGTCATATTCCAGCCAGGAGGCTTTAGATCCATTAAACAGAGCTTGGATCGGTCACCAGCCGGCAGAGTCTAGGCCAGTGAGTGGGGCTGGGGCCAGTCACCAAATGTGAGCCACTGGGTCAGTAAGGAGGGGTGAAGCTGTTAATGCTCAGTGACCTTAAAGAAGAATGTACTTCAGGTGGGGTCCTCAATCAGCAGGAGCTAATTTCCTACTATCTACTTTGCAGACACGAGCAGGTACGCAGAAGTCCAGGATGCAGGACGACCTAGCACGGCCATCAGGAGGTTTCCCTACCGACCAGCAGCCTACGCAGGTAAGTTTATTTGTATGCATTCCGAAATATCGTGATCTGGGACCTCAGCCGTTCACACGGCCGCCGGTACCTAGAAGGATGGTGTGTAATTCTGGAAAAACAAACCTGATGTGACCTGTTCTGAAGAATCTTTCACCACAAACCTGTTTCCTCCATTTTTTTTTTTTTTTTTTTTTTTTACAAATTAATGGCATTCACAGAATCTTAAATATATTTTGGTGAATGCTTTGCATGAAGAACAAGATTTGGCAATGCCAACAGGTCTGGAGTTGGCTGCCGGCCTCTTGGTTTTGTCAATGTTTGTTTTGTTTTGACATGGTTTGGCAAAACATTTTTTGTTGGGTGGGACGCCAGGCCATCGTCAATATTCAAACAAACTTTGGTTAAAAGCAGAAAATAGGTTTTTGTTTCAAACAGCACACATTGCCCTAGTATTATCTGGCACTCAAGGGAACTACTTTATGTGGATGTGCTCCTTGTGAAAGAGTAGTATTCCATCACTCACAGTGAAGTTAGCCAATGGCTGAAGTGGGCTTACCCATGCTGTATGCTGTTGTGAGCAGAAGAAAAATGTGAATGACACAGCAACAGACCAATGAACAAAGAGTGTTTTCTGAAACTCCCTATAACTATATTATATATTTTGTAAAATCAAAATGTCTTCACTAGCGACATACCTAAAATTCCCTCCAGTACTTTTGCTCCAGGAGTACCCAGATCCCATATTTGCCCTTTATAGCGGCAGACCCATATCCCCGCCTTCTTCCCTAGCTATGACCTCTGACTTGTTTCTGAGGGAAATAATTTCCTCTTTTCATTCCTCAACTTCATCCCTGTTCCTATACCCAAACTGGTACCTCTCCTTCTTCCTTGGCAGTTTTTTTCTTTACCTCACTCTCAACCACACATATACCATAGCACCCCTGTCCCTAACGATAGCATATATACATACTCTTTTACCCTTGTACCTCCTCCCCTACCTATACTTTGATACCTAGACCATAGCATTTCTGTCCATACTTTTACTCTAGTACCTCTTCCCCCCCAATGCCTTGACACCAATACCCTACTTAAATCCTGGTACCTCTATCCCTAACCATTCTCTTGCACGGCTACCCGTACCCCAACCTTATATATACGTTAACACCTCCATCCTTACCTATACTTTATTACATCCATCTACATTCTAGTACCTCTATCCCTGTCTTTACCCTAGTACCTCTACCCACCTCCATTCAATTGCCTATCTTTTCCCTATGACTTTACCCTTGCACCTCTACCTCTGTCTGCCAACATCCTTGAACCTCTACACCTGCTTTTACCCTAGTACCTTTCCTACCTCCAGTCTCTACGTGTACCATAATACCATAAAACTTTAGCCACTACCCTTACCCTAGATTCTTACCCTTCCCTTCTGTCCCTTTTCTACTTACCGGTTTTCGTCTTCCATTTTTCCCACTGCCTTTTTCCTGGAATGTCCTCCAGTTTTTCAAGTAAAGGGCTTTTCTCATTTTCAATATTCTCAAAAATGGAGTTTCACTAGCTTGTGATTGTCAGGCTGCTGTTCTCCATTTTATTTTTTCTCCAAAATGAGGTAGGCCCCCTAGAAAAGGATAAAGCACATTAGTAGCACCACAGGGGCTTGTTGACTTCCAATACCAATCAAAGCTTAAACAGACATGTAGCAGATTTGTAGCAGGAAAGCTTTGCAGCTCCAAGTGTTGGTTCAATGATCACGTCTATTCTTTTCACATTTCTATAGCCCCTTGGTGTGGACACCAAAGGGCATGTTTGCATCTCATCTGGTGGGTTACATGCACTACTATCGCTCATAGCTCATGCTCTATGAGTACAAGTGAATATCCAGGGCACAAAATCACAGACAGATGCAGCACCCACACGTACTCTTGGCTTCCTCTTGAGATTCAGCATGTTTTCAGGGGAAGTATTTCTGGATCCTTGTCACGGATGTTTAAATTACATCTCTCAATTTATCCTACAGCAGCACAATGGCGTAAATAATCGTCGCAGCTGTTACGGATTTAGGGTCCGTAGCAATGTTTCTCTGAAAATCTAGCTTCAATGCATTGTCAAAATGTTGTATTTATTTATGGCGGCCCATGCCAGATTACATGTCTACTGTACAACGAACTGACGGTCAGAGTGGTAAAATCCTGAAGCTGGATGGCAGCTACAAGGCACTACTGGTCTGTAGCAACCTTTCTATGGTGACCAGGAGGTCACGGGTGGTCACCTAAGACAGGATAGCATGGGCACTATGATTTTGATCCTTTTGTGATTATCCCAGGACTGGAGAAACATGCCTCTTATGATCTGAAGGTCTGTAATTTCCTGGGCGGGAGCAGCCAGTCAAAAGTAATCAATCTCTCTGGAGACTGATGATCTGATGCTTTCTGCTGGCACAACCTGTACCTGTCATAACCTGTACCTGTTCATGTCCAGACCAGTGTGGGAGCAACCTTTCCTTAGAGGAATCTAGCAATTATGAAATCTGAATCCTCACGTCTTCAAGGAGCAATATCTCTCGATGCACTAGAACATACCTGTAACTACCCCCATGTATGAATGTATCATTCCCCTCTGCTCTCGCCTGTGTTCAGCTCTCTGTTGCTTCCCATTTAGGTATGCACTATACAAGTACCTTTACAAACAAACATGACTGTCAGGATCCGGCCCCCTTGGACCCCGATCCCATGGACGAGACTCAGCCTCAATGGGCCGCACCTCTTTTTCCCTTTCAGCCTCCCGGATCTTTGCATATCCAATCCACTGGGAACGATCCGGAGATGCAATACCACGGGCCCTTTAAAGTCCAGGAAGAAGGAGAGACAATACACACCCCCTGGAGGTGGGGTTACAGCACGCCAGAGAGAGAAAAGGGACCGGAAGACGAGGATAGAGGCGGCGAGTATCCGGTGGAGGAAGTTTGTGGAGCCACACAGGAAGAGACGCGAATGCGAGTCCGAAGGCAGAGCGGGACCGACGGGGAGCCAGAAACCCGAGAGGCAGTGACAAGCCCTGCGGAGGAGAGCCAGGAGGCCACCGACACCACGAAGCGCCCCGCCACGTTCCTGGAGGAACGTGGCTTGCACAGGTACGTGCAAGGTTCCTGAGAGCCGGGAAGCGGGCGGGAGTAATGTCCCCGGGAGGGAGGAAGGAAAAAAGTAGGACTCCCCCCCTTGGAGAATCCGAGAGCGTTGTTTTCTTTTCTGCCTCATTTTTTCATCCTCACGGTGGCGGCCTCTCGATTCAGTGCACCCTGTATTCTGTTTTGAATGGGTGTTACCTCCCTCACTCCCTCTCCGTGTTATTGTATCAGTGCGCTGCACTGACATATTCTCCTTTCCTTATTTTCTTAGTTCTGCCGCGTGTTGCCAAGCCACAAGGAAGTAACGGCCCAGGATGACGAGAGAAGACGTTAAGGAGAAGAAGATAATTCCCCTGAAGGGAACGCAGAGACTTTGGTTTTGTTTCGTCTTTTTTTCCGGTTTACATGACAATAAACCCACTATACTCAGTATTACGTGTCGCGTGGATTACTGCCCCCCGTGACATATGGTGGAGAATGCAGGCAGCGTGACCTCCATTGGTATCCCGAAATGGAAGCACTCATCCATCACATTGTAGAAGGACAGAAGAAGCTGGAATGGGCGATCGAACGCCAAATGACTTCCGCCCAGGCGGACAGGGACACCTTTAAGGACATTGTGAAATCCCAGATGGACGCCTTACAGAGAGTATAAGCATAGTCCTGGGCACACGCGGTGAGGGTATTGGTAATGTGATATGCAGTATAAATGCGTTATTCAAAAGCAACGGTCAACATCAGTATTTATCCAGTTGGATGTTTTTTATTTCAACAACAACTGTGTTGAATATAGTACATCAGCCTAGTAAACCAGCCGACACGTGTTTCGTCATCGGGAACAATCCCGTGACTCATCAGGGCTAAGGACCGGAAGAGTGTACGTCGGCCCGTAGGGGTTGAGTCGAATTCAAGAGTGTTTAGAAGGTAGCACAAAAATGGGGGGAGCGTGGCGATGGCATCAAGGATGCAGCGGGGAGGGAAACGCGTTGTGGTCTCCCTGGGCAGACGCCCGTGTTACGCAGGGGCGGGTACGCCTCGGCAGGAATGAGAGGCAAGATTCAAGGGTAACGTAGGAGGCTGTCCAGTGTCCGGCTCGGTAGGAAATGCACTTAGCCGGGTAGGCGGGGTGCGAGGGTCAGGCCCGGGTGCGGGAATTGGAGAGGAGTCAGGAGGTGTGTGAGGCAGGGTATTGGAACCGCCTGGGATCCGGATCGGAGAGCAGCGAGGGCGCACTGGAGCCGAGAAAACTGAGCCTTACAGAGAGTAGCGGAAGACCAGCCGCAGATAGCAGGGAGACATAAACCCCCTCGAGGAAGTACCTCTACCCCCCGAACGTTTCCCTGCAAAAGTACGTACCTGGGGAAGACCCAGACGCCTTCCTGCTTAATTTTGAGAGGGCGGCCCGAGCCTCGGGCTGGCCGGTTGGGAAGTGGCCATTTTTCCTTGCTCCTCTTTTGTCCGGAGAGGCCTAGGCGGCGTACCAGGTCGCCAATGCAGGGGGCATCACCCCTTATGAAGAGGTGAAAGCCGTTATACTGGATCATCTAGGGATGGATTCACAGTCAAATAGGGTCCGCTTCAGAAAGGAAAAAGGGGCCCCAGGAAACAACCCAAAGACGCTCTTTTTCAAGTTGAAACTTGCGGCTGATAAATGGTTGAAACCCACAGAACGAACTAAGGAGGAAATCATGAACCTCATATATTTAGAGCAATACTTAGAAGCCTTGCCGTTTTCCACGCAACGATGGCTCCGACAACATTCCAACCTTACCGTGGAGCAGGCAGTGGAAATGGTGACTTCTTTTTCACGGGCGCAGCCCCGCATTTCCTCATGGGAAAGCCTCACGAGGAACTCCTATGCCCAAGAAGACCCTTAGGCCTATCAGGGAGCCAGAAAAGCCCCGATACACCAAACTAGAGATCCCTGTGCACCACGGTCCACAATGCTTCGACTGCGGGGAGTGGGGCCATATAGCCAGGACCTGTCCCCACAAGAAAGGTACAGAGGAGCCCATGGACGTCAGCTACGCACCAAAGAGCCTCATGTATACCGAGGAAATAGGCACCTGCTTTTACGTGAGTCTAACTGTCAATCAAACGCAGGTTATAGCCCTCCCAGGGTGCCGCCAGTCTGTAGTGAGGAGGGAGTTGGTTAGGATTAGCCAGATGCTCCCGGGCAGACAGGTAGAAATTCGCTGTGTCCATGGTGATATCCGGTCTTACCCAGTAGCCCGAATACCCCTACAATATCCGGGTGGGCCCCAGACCATGGTGACGGTAGGCGTCCTTCCCACCTTACCTGAGGAGTTGATACTAGGGACCGACAATCCGAGCTTTCTCTCACTGTTCCTGGGCAAGTTACACGAAAAAGGGGTCCCTTTCACTAGTCCTCAAACCGGGGTCTCTCGAGCCCTTCTCTCCCAAGAACCCTGGTAGTCGGACAAGAACTTCCGTTGGGCCCAAAGGTATGACGCAACCTTGTCCCATGCCTGGCAAGAAACACGCGTATCCCAAAGCAGGGCAGCCCCAATCTACCCCTGTTTTCAGGTGACCAATGGGCTTCTTTATCGGGTGGGTGGACGCAGCGAATCCCCACAGTTGTTGGTACCTAGAGACTTCCGTGAGCAAATATTATTCTTTGCCCACTCCCACTTGTTGGCAGGTCACTCAGGGGCTTTAAAGACTACCCAAAACCTCCAACGACACTTTTACTGGCCTGGCATTTATGCCCACATAAAAAAATATTGCCAGGAATGCCCTGTCTGTCAAAGAAAAAATCCCTATAGACTCCCTCCCGTACCACTTCAGCCTCTGCCTATCGTAGGTAAACCATTCGAGCGGATAGGCATGGACTTAATCGGCCCCCTACCCCAATCCACAAAGGGGTTCCAATACGTCCTTGTATTGGTGGATTACTCCACTCGGTTTCCAGAGGCCTTTCCTCTCCGAGTCCCTAACACCTCCAACATTGCAGACAAACTAATAGAGTTCTTCTCCCGGGTGGGGTTTCCCCACCAAATCCTAACTGACCAGGGTACACCCTTTGTGTCCAAGCTCATGTCCCAGGTCTGTAGGATGCTGGATGTGAAAAACCTCAAAACCTCCGTCTATCATCCTCAGACCAACGGGCTGGTCGAAAGATACAACGGGACCCTTATTAAGTTGACCCTGAAGAAGATGCTTACGGGTGATGGGAAGAACTGGGATCAGCTTCTCCCCCTCGCTCTCTTCGTCATACGGGGACAGGTCCAGAGCAGTCTGGGTTGCTCATCATTTGAGCTGTTATACGGCCGACAGCCGAGGACCCTGTTGGAGATGACGAGGGAAGCGTGGGAGAAGGGGAACGAAGATACCAGTGACCTCCTTGAGTACGCCCGACATCTCCGGTCCAGGATTGGCAAGTTGCGTGATTTGGCCCGTACAAACCTAGAGAAAAGCCAAAAAGCCCAGAAGACCTTTTACGACAAAGGGAAAAAATGGAGGACCCTACAAGTGAACGACTGGGTGCTTGTTCTTCAACCCACCTCCCTTGCTAAGGTCAAGGCAGAATGGAAGGGCCCGTTCAAAGTGGTGGCTACACTCGGTAAAACTACATATAGGGTACAACTCACCCCAAAGAAACAACAAACTTACCACATCAATATGCTAAAGAAGTGGTTAGGTCCCATACCCCAGAATAATCAGCTGGCCCTAGCCCCTATGGTTGGTCCTTGTACCTTGAAACACCTGGTGGTTAATGAGTCCCTAACGAACGAGCAGCGGACTGGTCTGTTAGACCTTCTGGAGTCCTTCTCTTCCCTCTTTTCCGACCTGCCCGGAAGGACCTCCTTGGTAGAACACCTCATTGAAACAACTCCGGGGAGAGTAGTCAAGCTACGACCCTACAGAATACCAGCTGCTCATAGGGAGGCCGTGTCGGAGGAGGTCAAGAAAATGTTGCAAATGGGCGTGATAGGTCCTTCCCGAAGTGAATGGTCCTCCCCCATCGTTATGGTTCCAAAACCGGATGGATCCGTCCAGTTTTGTATTGATTTCCGAAAGGTTAATGCTATCTCCAAACTAGACGCATACCCACTACCCCGTGTGGATGAACTCATTGAATGGCTTGGGGATGCACAATTCATCACCACGCTAGACCTCACAAAAGGGTATTGGCAAGTTCCCTTGAGTAGAACCGATCAGGAAAAGACAGCCTTTTCTACCCCCGACGGTCTTTTCAAATTCATAGTGCTCCCTTTTGGTCTCCTTGGGGCTCCCGCAACATTTCAGAGGCTGATGAATACAGTCCTTCGGTCCCACCAGGTATACTCCTCAGCGTATCTAGACGACATTGTTATATATAGTCCAACATGGGAAAAACACCTTGACCATTGTCGCCAGATACTCCAGGAGCTGCAAACCGCAAGACTGCACGTGAACGCAAGAAAATCACGTGTCGGGTTCCAAAAGGTGAGGTAACTGGGATATCTTTTGGGTAACGGATGCATAGAACCCCAGGAAGAAACAATAAAAGCTATCATGAAAACACCTATCCCCACAACAAAAAAGGAA
Organism: Calotriton arnoldi; assembly: GCA_963921515.1. Classification (NCBI taxonomy): domain Eukaryota; kingdom Metazoa; phylum Chordata; class Amphibia; order Caudata; family Salamandridae; genus Calotriton; species Calotriton arnoldi. The sequence continues at coordinate 639,494 of CAWUFW010009013.1, forward strand.
GTGAGAGCCTTTTCAGGCCTCCTAGGTTATTATAGGAGGTTTATTCCTCACTACTCTGAGATAGCCGCCCCCCTTATGGACCTATTGAAAAAGGGTACCACCAAGAGGGATCTCCTGAATCCTCCTAAAAGCGTCCTTAAAGCTTTTCAACAACTGAAGGAAGCCATAACCAGCAGTCCGGTCCTAGCCTCCCCTGATTATAAACAGCCTTTTGTCCTGCAGACCGATGCATCCGAGATAGGCATAGGGGCGGTACTTTCCCAGGTATCTAAGGAAGGAGTGGAACGGCCTGTCCTGTTTGTTAGCCGGAAACTCTTCCCTAGGGAACAGCACTACCCTGTCATTGAAAAGGAGTGTTTGGCTGTCAAGTGGGCAATAGAAAAGCTCAAGTATTATCTAGAGGGGAGACCGTTTATACTCTACACTGATCACGCTCCTCTAATGTGGATGAGCAGGAACAAGGGCAACAACCCTAGAGTAATGCGTTGGTTTCTGTCTCTCCAGCCGTATGCCTTCGAGGTCAGACACAGGAAGGGCACCCTTAATTCCAATGCGGACTTTCTCTCCCGCATCCCGTTCCTCCCCGATCGGGAAGACTCTAGGGGTGGGGTGTGTCAGGATCCGGCCCCCTTGGACCCCGATCCCATGGACGAGACTCAGCCTCAATGGGCCGCAACTCTTTTTCCCTTTCAGCCTCCCGGATCTTTGCACATCCAATCCACTGGGAACGATCCGGAGATGCAATACCACGGGCCCTTTAAAGTCCAGGAAGAAGGAGAGACAAGACACACCCCCTGGAGGTGGGGTTACAGCACGTCAGAGAGAGAAAAGGGACCGGAAGACGAGGATAGAGGCGGTGAGTATCCGGTGGAGGAAGTTTGTGGAGCCACACGGGAAGAGACGCGAATGCGAGTCCGAAGGCAGAGCGGGACCGACGAGGAGCCAGAAACCCCAAGAGGCGGTGACAAGCTCTGCGGAGGAGAGCCAGGAGGCCACCGACACCACGAAGTGCCCAGCCACGTTCCTGGAGGAACGTGACTTGCACAGGTATGTGCAAGGTTCCTGAGAGCCGGGAGGCGGGCGGGAGTAACGTCTCCGGGAGGGAAGGAAGGAAAAACGTAGGACTCCCCGCCCTTGCAGAATCCGAGAGCGTTGTTTTCTTTTCTGCCTCATTTTTTCATCCTCATGGTGGCGGTCTCTCGATTCAGTGCACCCTGTATTCTGTTTTGAATGGGTGTTACCTCCCTCACTCCCTCTCCCGTGTTATTGTATCAGTGCGCTGCACTGACATATTCTCTTTTCCTTATTTTCTTGGTTCTGCCGCGTGTTGCCAAGCCACAAGGAAGTAACGGCCCTGGATGACGAGAGAAGACGTTAAGGAGAAGAAGATAATTCCCCTGAAGAGAACGCAGACAGTTTGGTTTTGTTTCGTTTTTTTACCGGTTTACATGATAATAAACCCACTATACTCAGTATTACGTGTCGCGTGGATTACTGCCCCCCGTGACAATGACTCTTGTGATCAGGAGTTCCCAAGAACTGATGCAGCCTGGCCCTGGGATCTGTGAGCTTTAGTGTTACCCAGCATTGGAGCAGCATGTCCCATGACTAGTGGCTTTTTTGTGGTTGCCTACAGTGTCACAGATGGTGATACTAGGCATCTAGGGCAGGAATGCCCTTTCTCTTTTGATGTGGGTACCCAGAACTAGAGCATCCTGTCCATTTCCATGTGGTACCCAGGAATGGAGCACCCTGTCCCTGATGATGTGGTATCCAGGACTGGAGGATCGTGACCCCTATAAATACGAGGCTCTGTGGTTAACAAGAACTGGCACATGCTGCTCTTAGTGATGTCTGTCAGGGGTGGTTACTCCAAATGTGACTCTACCAAGTAGGTAATATATGGTAAAAATAATGGAATAGAGTGGCCCTGGTGGTCATTAGGGCTATGGTTATACAAAATTTGTGGATTTTAACCCCACATTTGTGATGTCTGTGGTCACATGGGACTGATGAATATTAACCAAATTTATGAGTGTAAATTACTAAAGCCAAAAAGGATCAGTAGTAAGTCCAGCACCACACATGGCCAACCACTGGTACTGCAACAAACTCCTTTTAGGTTTAAGGGACTTAAAATAAAACCCCATAGGAAATAATATTAAATTAAGGTATTTCAAATAGATACAAATATAAATAAATGTAATTCAATGTTAAAGTTCTTAAAATAAAACACTTTTTTTAACATATTTTAAATTAGTTTAAATTATTTTAAAAATCCCACTTAAAGTAAACAAATATAGTGGTATTATGTATTCATTATTGAATGTGATATATAGAATTAAATAAAAGTAGTACAATTATATTTTAACAAAAACAAATTTTACATTGATTTTTAAATTTAACAAAGGTTAATAATATATGTTAAAATAAAATAAAAAAATACTTTTTATTTTTAAATGATTTAAAAAAATGAATATATATTCATTCATATTTTTAATTATTTTTAAATAATTTAATTTAACATTATTTCTTTAGGGTTTTATTTTATGTGACTACCTCCATTATTTTCTATGGGAACATGTTGCAGTACCAGTGGTTGGCCTTGTGTGGTGCTGGACTTGCACCAGCTCTCAACTGAAGTTCATTTATTATTGTTTTGGGTCAGTTTTGGCTGTGGTACTTTAGATGTGCTGTTTGTGAATAGCAATGGACTTACTGTTCCGTTGGTGGATGTATGTCCCTTCCTAACCCCTTTACTTAATCTCCCTAAGCCCCTCCTTATTCCTCCCTAATCCCTTCTCCTTCATTCATAAGTATTCCCCATTCTCCAGTCACTCCCCTCTGTCCATCCCACATTTACTACTAAAATGTATACTTATGTGTGCTGAGACTTCACAGTCAGGCCAGAGATCTCCGCAAAGAAAAAGATAGGAGAGCCAGAGGCAGAACCTCCGCACATAAGTTTGTGAATATTATTTTGTCAAACGTTATTAGTACTATAGTAGTACTACTACACATACTACAAAGTACAGTTTGTGACTAGGCCCCTAAGTGTCCACTAGAGAGCATCAGTGAATTAACGTCTAACCACACGTCGAAGGGTTGTGAAGAGGTCGGCCAGCAGCAGAGGTCTGCAGTACTAAGCAAGTGTTTCCAAAGTCTATATGTCTGGCTTACATTTTAAAACCTGGCTAAAATATTTGTATAAGCCTCCCGCAGCGGAAAAACAAAACAAAAAACTGTTGTACGGTTCAACATAGCCAGTGCACAAGTCTCCATTTTAAACTACATTTAACTTGACATCTTTTTCTAATGCTGACTTTTTACATGCTTTGCACTTACACAAAAGCATACTTGGAAATTGTTCTGCATGTAGCGCATTTCTTAGTAGGCATATTATCATGTTGTTTGTACACTTTATCCAAGGATAGGTACATTGAACATGATGCCCTTGCATTTGGTTGTACGGTTGGAGACAGCTCTGAGTCCAAAGACAATCACATCAGCTCTGCACCTTTGACACAGTGCTATTGGAACAGTGCTTTTATTATACAAACCCCCTCTCAGCCAAATTCGGCAGAGGAACGCTTCTGTGGATTATCCTAAAACGCTGTGCGGTGTGACTGAGATGCAGCCCTATTGACTCTGATTTTCACCCGGCAAAAGACGATAGCCTGCTCTTCACCAGATCGGCTTCCTGATACATAATACACGGGTATGGGGTTTAGGTTATCCCAAGAGATCTGGCAGATGATACACTCTCTATGCTCTCACTAGTATAGGTAGTATTAGATAGGATTATAAGTATGAATATAATTATATATTCACACTATAATGTCATAATGGTTGAACTGTTTATCTTTTTCACCATTCTTGTAATGCTGGTTGCAATGCTATGTTTCATCCTACTAATAATTGCAGCTCATGCTTTTTACACAAAAATACAATTGTTTCAATAAATGTTTGAAAAGCCAATTTGTATCTTTCTTGTGGCTCACTTGGGCATGCCTGAGTAACAACGAAAGGGTAGATCTGTTTCCACGATTTCCTTAGGGAATTAGAATGGTCATGTTCTAAGGTTGCAGATACCATGTGGTACCCTGTTCAGGTTAGAGGTTCAGATGGGGCACTGTGAGCTAGCTAGGAATTGGGTCAACATACTCTGATGATATGTGTGGACTCAGTCCCAATATTCTGACGGTTATGTTGTCCGTATACACAGTCCTACTCATTTCGTAGAGACCGTATGACAAAACAATTGCTTTCTGCTTACCGTGAATCAATGAGGATGTGGCCTAATGGTTAGAGCGGTCGGCCTCGAAGTTGGGGAACCGGTTTCAAGTTTCGGCAGGGACACTCAACAACCTGTGATTCTGGGCAAACTACTTAATCTCCCTGTGCCTAACAAAATTAATGTGTCCGAATGTAACGCAACTGGTGCTCATATAAAGTGCTCTGATACCTTTGGGTCAAGTTCGCGCAATATAAAACTAAAAAAAAAAAAAATGAGATAGCGAATTTATTTCATGATGATTCAGTGAAGTTTTAACATGTAAAATAGCCCCTAATGCTCTGCAATGCAAGCATTCCATGCATGAGGTGAGTGGGTAATACTCCCGTAGGGCGGACCCAAAGCCCACTCAGCGTACATATTAAAGAATTGTTAAAATCGGTCTTCATATAGCTGCACTGTTAATCCAGACCTAAAAATACAGCCTCAGGTGGTGCTTTGGGGTGGATGAGTGTATACATGATTTTTGTGATTAAGTATGTTCTTCTTCAGGTGCTGCAGTAGTTGACAACAGTCACTCTTCATGTTAATTTTGAGCACCTTTGGCCCCTGGTGTGGTGGTGCTTTGAGCCAAAGATGAATGAACTTGGGCACTTGTCTGCAGGCGACAGATGGGCATTGCCTAGACTGGTCCTGAAGTTCCTTCTGGCTGAGGCCTCAAAGGGCTTTCTGGCAGGGAAACTCTCTGTGGGCTGGACAGATTCCTCACGTCTCACGACTTAGAAGATTTTTTACAAGGTAGACATTGAGGGAACATTCCAGGAAGCAATCTTTGTTCTCTCAATTCTGGTACTAGGTGTCACAACTCTTGACACTTACATTTTTTTAGTCTTTTGCCTACTGACACCCTACATGCAGCACTTGTTGCTTGTACAAACACCAGTCCTCCTTACAGCTACTGCTGCATTATGGGTGCAGTACTTGGAGGCCACTGCAATGAGCTTCCATAAGCTCTTCGGCCATACTTAATAAGAGATTCATCAAGCCGAACTGGTGGCTTCCGGGCCCCTTCACAGCTGCTAGTGTCGGAGCACCATATTTAACATGGTCTGCTCCTTCAGGGATTCCGGTCATGGCACACAGTTACAAACCGCCCACAACAGACAGAAGATCCCTCTCTTCCTAAAACAGTGACAGGAGTGTCAGGGGAGCTACCTTTCTATCCTCCAAACAACCTGCAAAAATAGCCCTTCACCTGTTGAGGCTAATTACGAAAAGAGATCGCATGCATGGTTAGAATAATTTTTGGATCTGCCAATGTCGATAGCAATGTGGGTGTAGAAGTAAATTACATTTATTATCCTCTCAAACTCATTTTTATAGACATTTTGTAGAATCACAATTTAAAAATAGACATGTCATCCTAACATTCTTGTTACAAAACACATCTTGTTCGAAGTCTCCAATGTGATGGTCTACAAATAGACCTGTATCTAGTGTGACAAGGTGTTCAGCATGGCCTGCAGGTCGTGTGCTAGTTCGTGCTGTGTGCTCACAACACAAAAGAACATTTTGACACTGCAGAAATGTTTCAGGTTAAAAAGAAGCACGCACTGGCATGGCAACAGCTGAAGCTCCATTGTACAAATGCACCTACCTTCTGACTGATGTTTAACAAAGCAGTACTAAATTTCCAACACTTCACAAGCTTTTCTTCATAACAGGGACCCACACATGATACTGGTGTGGCTACACAGCAGAGTATCAAAGTACTTGTATCTGAAACTTATATGGGTTGGGCAAGAGTGAACAGCCCACACTTGTCAGCTGAGGTCTGCAGAAAGTCAAGAAAAACTTGAATAAAGTAAAAGAGAGATGGGTCTCCTACAAGAAGATTTTCACAAATAATATAGGGTACTGTGGGCACAGAACATAGACTCTTTGCAGTAATTTTTGACTTGCAAAGTAAGGTTGTATTGATGTGGGTCTCTGTGATTACCTAGAAGTGACAATGTGTGCCCTTAGAGATTTAGTTACTTGTGGTCACCCATGATAAACACAAACTGGTCCTAAGGAGCCAGGTTTCCATGGTTACCCAGCACCGTAGCATCATAGCAATCTGTCCCTGGTGTTGTTGGTATCTACACTCACTTGCTGCCAGAACAATCTGTCGTTGGAGATCTGGTAGGTGTGTTGACAAATGGACCTAGTGTAGACCGACCCTAATAACTGGAAGTACTATGGTAACCCAGACCTGATGGAAACTGGCCATATGACCAGACCCTTGTCCATAAGATATGGTTAGTTCATCGTGATGCATTGACCTGGACTCTGTGGTCACTCAGGACTGAAACAGTCTGTCCCTGGAACAGGGAGCTCTGTCCTCAGACAGGACTCATCAGCTTCATGCTGTGACCAGGAACTTAGTGAGCTGGAGCCCTGTAGTCACTCAAGACTGGAGCTGCCTGAGCTTGTGCCTGGGAGCTCTGTGGTCACACAGGACTGGAGCTGCCTGACCTTGTGTCTGGGAGCTCTGTGGTCACACAGGACTGGAGCTGCCTGAGCTTGTGTCCGGGAGCTCTGTGGTCACACAGGACTGGAGCTGCCTGATCTTGTGACCGGGACCTCTGTGGTCACACAGGACTGGAGCTGCCTGGCCTTGTGTCTGGGAGCTATATGGTCACACAGGACAGGAGCTGCCTGAGCTTGTGTCCGGGAGCTCTGTGGTCACACAGGACTGGAGCTGCCTGAGCTTGTGTCCGGGAGCTCTGTGGTCACACAGGACTGGAACTGCCTGAGATTGTGTCCGGGAGCTCTGTACTCACACAGGACTGGATCTGCCTGAGCTTGTGACTGGGAGCTCTGTGGTCACACAGGACTGGACCTGCCTGATCTTGTGACCGGGGGCTCTGTGGTCACTCAGGACTGGAGCTGCCTGAGCTTGTGTCTGGGAGCTCTGTAGTCACACAGGACGACGTGGAACTGCCTGAGATTGTGTCCAGGAGCTCTGTAGTCACACAGGACTGGATCTGCCTGAGCTTGTGTTCGGGAGCTCTGTGGTCACACAGGACTGTTGCTGCCTGAGCTTGTGTCCGGGAGCTCTGTGGTCACACAGGCCTGGAGCTGCCTGAGCTTGTGTCCGGGAACTCTGTGGTCTCACAGGACTGGAGCTGACTGAGCTTGTGTCTGGGAGCTCTGTGACCACACAGGACTGGAGCTGCCTGAGCTTGTGTCCGGGAGCTCTGTGGTCACACAGGACTCGATCTGCCTGAGCTTGCGTCCGGGAGCTCTGTAGTCACACAGGACAGGAACTGCCTGAGATTGTGTCCAGGAGCTCTGTGGTCACTCAGGAATGGAGCTGCCTGAGCTTGCATCCAGGAGCTCTGTAGTCACACAGGACTGTTGCTGCCTGAGATTGTGTCCAGGAGCTCTGTAGTCACACAGGACTGTTGCTGCCTGAGCTTGTGTCTGGGAGCTCTGTGGTCACACAGGACTGGAGCTGCCTGAGCTTGTGTCCGGGAGCTCTGTGGCCACACAGGACTGTTGCTGCTTGAGCTTGTCTCCGGGAGCTCTGTGGTCACACAGGCCTGGAGCTGCCTGAGCTTGTGTCCGGGAGCTCTGTGGTCAGGGCTTTAAGTGGGCCGGGTCTCACCGGGTCTGAGCACCGGCAGTTTTTTTAAGGGGGCCTCGAAACGGGTCTCTATCGGGCTCTGTTTTGTGCCCTGGCACAGGCGGTCCGTTTTCTTTTTTCCGGACTGCAGTGACAGCAGGCACATCGATGTGCGCGTGGTGAGCGTTGTAGAGGAAGGGAAATCCTTTAAAGAGAGTCATTTTCTCTCTGGATTTCCCTTCTCTTTTTGAAACTCAGGAGCAGCAACATTGTCGTGGTGTCACCAGGGCTTTAAGTTCAATATTATATATAAGCCATAGTTGCTGCTTATTTATTTTATGCAACTAGCAACCATTGACAAAGCCAATAGTCCTGACTTGTAGGTATGATGTGACTTGTTGTATCATATATCTGGATGCAATGACTGGAACAGCAAAATACAAGTCGGGCGGCACACTGTGCTAAACACAGATTTTTAGCTTATGCGTTTTTAAGCCACGCCCTTAATTAAATTGACCACGCCCCTTTGAGAGACCCCCCCAGTTTTTTCATCCCACTTAAAGCCCTGTCTGTGGTCACACAGGACTGGAGCTGCCTGAGCTTGTGTCCGGGAGCTCAGTGGTCACACAGGACTGGAGCTGCCTGAGCTTGTTTCCGGGAGCTCTGTGGTCACACAGGACTGGAGCTGCCTGGCCTTGTGTCTGGGAGCTCTGTGGTCACACAGGACAGGAGCTGCCTGAGCTTGCGTCCCGGAGCTCTGTGGTCACACAGGACTGGACCTGCTTGAGCTTGCGTCCGGGAGCAGGCTTGGAGCTGCCTGAGCTTGTGTCCGGTAGCTCGGTGGTCACACAGGACGGGAGCTGCCTGATCTTGTGACCGGGAGCTCTGTGGTCACACAGGACTGGAGCTGCCTGAGCTTGTGTCCGGGAGCTCTGTGGTCACACAGGACTGGAACTGCCTGAGATTGTGTCCAGGAGCTCTGTGGTCACACAGGACTGGAGCTGCCTGAGCTTGTGTCCGGTAGCTCGGTGGTCACACAGGACGGGAGCTGCCTGATCTTGTGACCGGGAGCTCTGTGGTCACACAGGACTGGAGCTGCCTGAGCTTGTGTCCGGGAGCTCTGTGGTCACACAGGACTGGAACTGCCTGAGATTGTGTCCAGGAGCTCTGTGGTCACCCAGGCTTGGAGCTGCCTGAGCTTGTGTCCGGTAGCTCGGTGGTCACACAGGACGGGAGCTGCCTGATCTTGTGACCGGGAGCTCTGTGGTCACACAGGACTGGAGCTGCCTGAGCTTGTGTCCGGTAGCTCGGTGGTCACACAGAACTGGAGCTGCCTGAGCTTGTGTCTGGGAGCTTTGTGACCACACAGGACTGGAGCAGTCTAACCCTGTGACCAGGAGATTTGTGATCACACAGGACTGCAACAATCTGGCCCTATGACTAGAAGTCTTGTGGTCACAAGTGACTGGACTGAAGCATTGTGGTCCTGTGACTGGAAGCTCTCTGGTAACTAGGGATGGACCATTATGAGCCTGTGACAGGGAGATCTTTGGTCACACAGGACTGAATCATTCTGAACCTTTGACTGGGACATTTGTAGTCGCCTTGAAATAAAACTATGAGGTTCATTCATTCTTTAAATATTACAGGAATTCTGGCCACTGATGCAGAGTGGCCACATGTTGAAAACCAAAATCAGGGACATGCGACAAATATACAAGTAAGGTTAAAATGTCACACCGACCGTGGAGCACAGTCCAGAATGACAACTGGCAGCACTCGCAGCCATGGAAAATATGCAACAGGGAGGCTCTAAGTCTAAGGGGGCGTGAAATGCAGGTCTGAGTGCAGCGTGATCTGCGTTACATAAATTACTTTCTTGCAAGGGGGCTGGATAAACCCACAAGATAATCCTCTCCGCGTGCTTGGTGAATTTTCTTTGAAAACACGGACATCTGAAGCCTATAATTACTTAAGACATCAGACGTTAAAAACCGGGACTGCCCCGGCTAATCCCAGACGCCTGGCCACCCTACAGTGATACAATTCACACAGCCCACCAGACTTGTAAAGCAGATTTGGGAAACCCTTTGTCTGCGGGACGACGGACACATCGTTGTCTCTTTGAGAGATTTAAGGAGGCAATAAAGTCGAAACGAACAGCAATTAACTTCAATTACCGAACTCTTTTCTGCAGAGTTTTGCTTTTTGGCAGTGCAGGATGTGAGATTCCCCAGGGGCAGAGGAAAACCGAGCTGATTTTTTGTGTGTTTCTGTCCTTTTTTGCCAAGCCCACTGCAGATGCCAACATGTGGTGAACGTTTGAATGTGATGCAGTGTGTTTTTACAGTAACAAAAAAACACCCCCCTCCCCAGTGCCCCCTCAAAAATGCGCATAGATCGGCGGCACCATCTGCTCAGGAGTTTGAATTTTGTTCCAGATAAACCATGTTAAACTCTGAGTGCACGTGACGGGTTTCTGTAAAGAGATGGGGGCGGGTTGTTTTAAGTACAGCAGGTGTGTGCGCATGGAAAAGAACTTAGGGAAATTTGGAAAACTGCCATTTGTAAGCATAACGAAGCCAAGTCATTAAAACCACAAATCAAAAATAGCTCTCGTGTGCCAAAGCTCCCTGGGCTGGCCTGGTCTGACTCGAGGCCGGGCCTGTCTCGGTCTGTTTACCTTTCTGCTCGGTGAGTGTTTGGAGCCGCATACAGTGCTCTCTGTGCTCCTCTGGTGACCTCATCACTGCGGGCCACCGAATGATGTCATGAGTGATGCAAAACACTCGCCCAGGCCCCTTACTCGCCCTGTGTGTCCAAATGTGGAAGGCGACGATTCTGGTGAGGTCAGTGGAGGCAGCAAAAGGGGTGATCGTGAACCCACTAAATTCTGGGACTTGTAGACTTGTTTACTCCATTATAAAACTGGACTACAAGTCCCAGAATTCAAAGAAAAAACCTGGCCTGGCGCTGCGCATCACGCATGGACCTGGGCAACTTGGCAGCTATGTGTACAGGCTGCGTGGAGAGGCTTTCTTCGGAAGAGAATGGGGGAAGAGAAGAAAGTGGCATGGAAAGCTTCAAGAGAGAGGGAGGGAGCAGGAAGGTAGAGAGAAAGCGATCTGAGAGAGGAAAGAAGGAGGATGGGTGGATGAGTGGGTGGATGGATGGAAATTGTGCGAGGAGACGAAGGGAACAGGGTTGTTTGAGCATTTTTTTCTGGGCTACTTTTGGTTCCCCAGTCGCACGTAGATGGAGGCTGCTGAAAATGTAAGTCATTCGAGGTTTATGGAGACAGCTAAGTTTGTGTAGGTTGCTTCAATTCCTTGAGGTGTGGAGGCTTCTAAGAGGCTGGCTGACACTGTTGAAGTGCATGAAGGCAGCCAAGAGGTTAATTCCATTAAGGTGTATGGAGACAGTTCAGCAGATTATAGCATGGTAGTATACATAAGCAGCTCAAAGGGTGACCCAACTGAAGTCTACTGAGGTGGTAAGAGGGTGCAACGAGTTTCCTGCAAACAAGCACTTGCAACACTAAATACTGGAATCAGGTGAAACCTTTTGAACAGTACTAAACTGGCTGAATCCCTGTCTTTCCTTTTAAGTGTCTAGCCATCATCGAATGACCTTGCATTGTTTTGTCTTGATGAATGCGTGTGACCTCAATCGCCTGCTTAAGGCACTGAAACATGTTGGCACTTTCTGATATGTAAGGCTACACATGCCCATTTGTTTTTAGATTTTTGGGGTGTCCCATTAAAGGTTTCACTACCCACCCTCAATCACTTTTAATGTATAGGGTAAAGTTGATACACTTAGGAGCATAAGTGGGGATGCAATGAGGAATAGAACTGTATGGCACTTTCTATGACTAACCTATGTACTTCATGACAGTCACCTATGTATACAACCTGACTCCGGAGGATGCCAGTTCCCCACTCAGGAGTAGCCCCAAGGATGAAGCATTCCGCTGACTTGCACTTGAGTCAGCCATCTATGTACTTACTTTTATATTATTGCTTGAGCTCAAATGTGTCTGTAAAATTGACCATTTATCCTGAAATTGTGACCTGAATTGTGACCCTTTGTGTGAATTTTAACATTCACTGCCCGGAATTTGCCTCCTTGCCAGTTGGCCACCCTACTCTGCAGTGCCCCTCAGCTCCCTGAAGCACAGCTCTAAATCCAGCGGGATCTGATGGGACATTAGGAGTTATGTACGTTGCTGTTCCAGCCATGCTTAGAACCCGTTGGCATGAGTCATCTGTGGTCAAAGTGACACCTGCTGGTTGGAGCAGGTCTTCTGCTGAGTAACACACGAAGCCGGGGTCAGAGATACCTGACAATGACACCTGCTGGTGTTGACTAGCTAAAATGGCTATTGTACAAACGCATGCCCATAAGCGGTAGTGGAGAGACCGTCAAGGGCACTTGGAGGTGAGAGACTGGAGTGCTGCTGCAGTAACAGTCCATGAGAGGAAAGAGCAGCCATGCTCTTAGAGTGACAACTGGGCTAAGCAGGTGGTGAACACTCGGGAGGGGGATGGATACAAAGGGAGAGTCGGGTATGGCTTTTTGAGTGCCACCTGCTGGTCAGTGCGTGAAGTGCTGCTGCAGTAATACCTGGGGTTTGTCATGGAGAGATAGGAGCATCAGTCATACTGCTGTGTCACTGGTTCGTCTGGACTAAAAACGCTACTGCATATACTAGTGCAGTGGAGACGAGCACTGCACGTTCAGTGACGCCTAGAAGTCAGAGCTGCAGTGCTGCCGAAGTAGCTCCCCGAACCTTCCCTGAAGAGACCATCTGTTAGAAATGGGGGTCTGTAGTTGGCAGAGGTAGGCAACTTGTCCAAGTAGGGACTCTTCCTTCTAGTCAGGGCTAGGGGGATACACACCTAGATAACCCCTGCTCACCCCCTTGGTAGCTTGGCACAAGCAGGCAGGCTTATCTCAGAGGCAATGTGTAAAGCATTTGTACATAAACACACAGTAACACAGTGAAAAACACCACAAATGAACATCACACCAGTTTAGAAAAATAAAGTATTTAATGCTGACAAGACTAAAAACGACAATAATCCAACATACAGATATCTCACTAACACTTTGCCAAATAGGCAATTGTCAAAACATCATAATTTGTGCAATAAGATCACTTGTCATAAAAATATCATCATTGTACACATCAAGAAGACACTGCTCTGTCAGTGCAGGGCAAAAACCTGACATATATTCTGACCTTAGGGCAGGAAATGCGGTAGTCTGCCCCAGAGGCACATGAATCACCAGATATCTTTATAGGCACATGGGCCACTAAACAACCCTGTAACCAGTGAGGGCACAGCGCTCCTGCCCTCCTACTCTGTGACGTAGGGCCACACCTGGATTATCATGTCCACAGAGATCCCGGCGCACCAGGGCTCTTATGAGGTGGTATATGTGGCGTAACAAATCTTCCCATGGGGGTCTCTGTCGGGCGCCCACCCACAATGCCACCTGAACAGGACAAATATCCCCCAAGTGCAGGTGAACACACCCACACACCTGCTCACCGGTTGCGGCATGACCCGCTACTCCGATGCCCTCCTCAGGCGCAGTACACAGGAGCCACAAGGATTCCTTCCTCTCTTCTGCTCCCCTCTCTCCACTGGGACCCGCCGGTCCAGTGTCCCCGGTACGTGCAACGTGGTCAGAGGCGTGACTCTGGCCTCCCAGACCAGGACAGCGGACTCACTTGCCGAAACCTGGGTCTTCACCAAGGGCGCTGCTGGAGAAAAGTTCACCCTGCCACCGTCCCTCATTGCGGGTGGGGCAGTCGACAAAGTTTGGGGCCTCGGAGCTGGCTGTGGCGGAGTCCTCTGCGGCTTCCAGGCTGGACTGCACACACTCAGCCCCGGGGGCGCTTGGGAACGGCCGTACTACCACACTCAACGGTTGCCAGGCAACACGGAGGGACCCGTTCAGTGATCCTGAACGCACTGGGCTGCGCTGACGAGCAGGATTCTTCTCTCACAGTCCCTTGACTTCCGACTCGGCACATGTTTCCACAGTGCCTCAGCTTCTGACACAGCACACATTACCAGAGTGCCTCAGCTTCTGTCAAAGCACACATTTACACAGTACCTCAGGCTCCTCTCAGCACACCAGGAAATAAAGCGCTCGCCACACGCTTCCTTCTTGTTTAAGGTGAAGAACAGTCCAGTCCTTCTCCTGCTCCAGACAGAAGCAGCAACTGCAGGCCGACCCACCCCACACACATCAAGGGGCAGCGTTCCTCACACAGCTCCCCCAACTCTCCTTCCAGGCAGGTTTCTTTTGGATCCAGAACGGATTCTTTTGCAGTCTTTGATTTCCCTGAGACTTTCAACAGAAAGCAAGCTCTGCATCAAGCCCTTGGAGATCTTCTCAAGCAGGATACCACAGCAGGGCAAAAAGTGTCAGTGGCAGTGTTTTCCGCTGTAGAAGAGGGCGGCCAAGAGGAGGTAGCTCGAGAGGACGCACCACGACCCTTCGCCACTTGGCGCTCAAAGACCCCGTCAGCCCAGGGGCTTCCAACACCCAAGGGGCCACAGCACATTTCGAGGATGACGATGACGTCTTTGTGATCTCATTTGCTGGATGCTCTGGTCGCAAGAGGCGTCCCCCACCGATGTGCACCATGTGCATCAATAACGTCCCGATTCAAGCCCTAATCGACACCGGGGCATCGGTGAACTAGATGGACTCGAGTCACTAGGAAAGGTTGGCCCCCCGTCCTCCTCTCACCCCCAGCTAGGCCAAAATCTTCACCTACGGGGGTATGGAGCCCCTACCGCTGTTGGGCATGATGAGGTTGATGTCGCCAGTTCCGACCACGTCGTCAGGACCAAGTTTCACATAACAGAAGGCCATAAGGGCACGCTGCTTGGTTGTCACTCAGCCGAAGACCTGGAGCTTGTGTTCTTCGCGAAGCAAATACACGACTTGCACGCAGAAGACCTGCTCAACGAGTTCCCTCAACTGTTCCAAGGACTGGGAAAGCTGAAGGACTATAAGGTGACTCTATGTCACGACTTGCTCCCTGCATTCCCGTGTCCACCACCAGGGGGCTGAACTGGGGGACTTTCCAGTCCTCTAATAAACTTCCAGACCCTCCCCTGCATGCAAATCCTGACTTCCAGCCATTTGGACACTTATTGGGAACGGACATCCATTCCCACTCCATGCCGGGTTTTGTGAAGCCAGCCTACTCATGCCTGAAAACTCCATTACCCAGGATTCCCGGCTCACTGCTTAGTCTCCACCCCTGCAGGCCAAGGATGGGTGGAGGAATTCAGCTCACCTGTGGCTGGCTGCTGCTAGCCTGCTCACACCTGCTGCATATGATTACAGTGAGCTCTTTTAAGCCCCAGCTCCCTTCAGCCCAGTGTTGGTCATTGTAAGCTGTTATCCGGTGAGACCAGTCCTTGTTCCTGAGCTTTTGCTATTTCCTGCTTTCCTGAACCAGCACTGCTTGCAGTGCTTCCTTGATTCCTGAGCCTTAACTTTTCCTTGTTCCTGACCTGTAGTGTTACTTTGACTCCTGAGCCTTTGCTCAATTCTTGTCCCAGCACTGCATCCTATGCTACTTTGTTTTCTTGTTTACTGACCCTGTACTATTCTAGTATACCCTTGTAGCCTCCCTTTCTGTATAGCCTTTTCCAGTCCCTGCCTTTCATCTCATTTCCTTGGTTCCAAGTCTAGTTTGCTATCTTTCTATTCTGCTGTCTCACTTCTGTTACCTTGTATGTTTGTTACCTGCTTTCTGCCAAGTGTGCCCTGTGATTTCCTTCCTTTCCTGTTAAGCACTCCTCTTTGCTAGCTCCTTGTCTATTGTGCTTGTGTTTAGTTTTACCCCTTTGCTGTTACTGCCTTGCGTGTTCCTGTTTGATCGCCAGGATCCGTGGGCACGGCTGACTACCTAGGTGGTGTTTCTTGTTCACTGTGAGTATTGTCTTTGAGTTACTGTTATAACATCACCATAGGTATAAGCACCACAGACCCTGCCTTTGTATACATATCCTATATGTGGGTATTTCCAGCCAGTATCTGTAACAGCAATTGTGGGTGATGAACTTACTGAGCTTCAGTCTTACCGTGTGGAGCTCCTGAGTGCTTTACCCCACATCCCCTTTATTGTTAACGTTGTTTCATGTTTAAGTGTATTGCACATCCGTCCTGGGTTTAAGTGATTCTGAATGCTGAGCCGCCTCATGAGTGCCCTTCCTTTCCGAGTCTCACCCTTCTTGTTCACCTCTACAGGCTTCCCCTTTTGGATCTCTTTTCTCCTCTGACTTCCTGTGTGCTCCTGGGCAGCGCTGTACTCCTCTCTGTCTTTGTTTTCTACCCTGTTCCCAGTCCTTGCCCAAGTCCCTGACTGTGTTCCCCACATAGTCCCGGACAGACCCCGACAGAATGACCAACCTACATTTCCAGGGTCACTTGTGAGGTTTCTTTGCGTTCAGTCAGCTATTTTTATTTTTTATTTTACCCACCCTGTCAGTTCTTGCCAAGATGTTTAGCAACAGATCCAGAAAGCACTTAAACTCTAGAGATCAATTCCTGGAACAAAACAGACTTTTACGTGCTGAATATCATTCCCTGTGGTTGGCTGATCCTTCTATGCTAGATTTTTATTCAATCTGTGACCCTGATCTTCACCTGATGTCAGCCAGTGACTTGCAGGAGGAAAATGAATATCTGCAAATCTTGTTAGCAGCAGAAAGAACTTCAGCGTGTTGTAAGGTGCAAAGCAACTGTGAAAATGTTCACCCTAGTCCTGAAACAATAAATCCTCTTTTGAGAAATGGACATTTACGTTCACAATATTTCACTCATTGGCTTTCAAACACCTCTTTGCCAGATCCTGACTTGCTTTTCTGTTCGGATCCAGGTTTACTGTCTGTGTCAGCAGTGCAAAAGGAGAATGATACCATACTCAGCTTGCTGAATAAGAATTCTGGTTCTAGCATGTCTGCTCTCCTTTCACACAAGGTTACCCAGTTCTGTAGTCCAGTAGATATCACAGTCCCGGATACTACAAGGACCTGTGAAGAAGTCCCTACTGACAGCAGCGAATCTACCTTTACAGTCTACTACCATTCTCAGAGCTGAAAGTCTATGAACCATGTGTCACTTTGCCCTTACCTTGTTTTCATGTAAAGTTTCCAGAGCTTCCAGGCTCCCAGCCTCCAGGACCAGAGCTTCCAGGTTCCCTGCCTCCAGGCCCAGAGCTCCCGGGCTCCCTGCCTCCAGGCCCAGAGCTCCCGGGCTCCCTGCCTCCAGGCCCAGAGCTCCCGGGCTCCCTGCCTCCAGGCCCAGAGCTCCCGGGCTCCCTGCCTCCAGGCCCAGAGCTCCCGGGCTCCTGCCTCCAGGACCAGAGCTCCCGGGCTCCCTGCCTCCAGGACCAGAGCTCCCGGGCTCCCTGCCTCCAGGACCAGAGCTCCGGGCTCCCTGCCTCCAGGACCAGAGCTCCCGGGCTCCCTGCCTCCAGGACCAGAGCTTCCGGGCTCCCTGCCTCCAGGACCAGAGCCTCCGGGCTCCCTGCCTCCAGGACCAGAGCTTCCGGGCTCCCTGCCTCCAGGACCCAGAGCTTCCGGGCTCCCTGCCTCCAGGACCAGAGCTTCCGGGCTCCCTGCCTCCAGGACCAGAGCTTCCGGGCTCCCTGCCCCAGGACCAGAGCTTCCGGGCTCCCTGCCTGCAGGACCAGAGCCTCCGGGCTCCCTGCCTGCAGGACCAGAGCTTCCGGGCTCCCTGCCTGCAGCACCAGAGCCTCCGGGCTCCCTGCCTTCAGCACCAGAGCCTCCGGGCTCCCTGCCTTCAGCACCAGAGCCTCCGGGCTCCCTGCCTTCAGCACCAGAGCCTCCGGGCTCCCTGCCTGCAGCACCAGAGCCTCCGGGCTCCCTGCCTTCAGCACCAGAGCCTCCGGGCTCCCTGCCTTCAGCACCAGAGCCTCCGGGCTCCCTGCCTTCAGCACCAGAGCCTCCGGGCTCCCTGCCTTCAGCACTTGAACCTCTGTTTCCAACTTTTTGACCCTGTGCTTCCAGTTTGCCAGCCTCCAGAGTTCTCAGTACATATACATCCAGAGACTGAATCACCAGCATCAGAGACAAAACCTTCCAGAACGTCACCATTTTTCTGCAGTCCGCTGGCATCTTGCACTACATCTGTGAGGGAAATGGACTTACTTCATAGGAGCCACGGCCTTGAATCCAGTTCCAGATTCAGGGAGAGGGTCTTTGGAGGAGGTGTACTGTCACGACTTGCTCCCTGCATTCCCATGTCCACCACCAGGGGGCTGAACTGGGGGACTTTCCAGTCCTCTAATAAACTTCCAGACCCTCCCCTGCATGCAAATCCTGACTTCCAGCCATTTGGACACTTATTGGGAACGGACATCCATTCCCACTCCATGCCGGGTTTTGTGAAGCCAGCCTACTCATGCCTGAAAACTCCATTACCCAGGATTCCCGGCTCACTGCTTAGTCTCCACCCCTGCAGGCCAAGGATGGGTGGAGGAATTCAGCTCACCTGTGGCTGGCTGCTGCTAGCCTGCTCACACCTGCTGCATATGATTACAGTGAGCTCTTTTAAGCCCCAGCTCCCTTCAGCCCAGTGTTGGTCATTGTAAGCTGTTATCCGGTGAGACCAGTCCTTGTTCCTGAGCTTTTGCTATTTCCTGCTTTCCTGAACCAGCACTGCTTGCAGTGCTTCCTTGATTCCTGAGCCTTAACTTTTCCTTGTTCCTGACCTGTAGTGTTACTTTGACTCCTGAGCCTTTGCTCAATTCTTGTCCCAGCACTGCATCCTATGCTACTTTGTTTTCTTGTTTACTGACCCTGTACTATTCTAGTATACCCTTGTAGCCTCCCTTTCTGTATAGCCTTTTCCAGTCCCTGCCTTTCATCTCATTTCCTTGGTTCCAAGTCTAGTTTGCTATCTTTCTATTCTGCTGTCTCACTTCTGTTACCTTGTATGTTTGTTACCTGCTTTCTGCCAAGTGTGCCCTGTGATTTCCTTCCTTTCCTGTTAAGCACTCCTCTTTGCTAGCTCCTTGTCTATTGTGCTTGTGTTTAGTTTTACCCCTTTGCTGTTACTGCCTTGCGTGTTCCTGTTTGATCGCCAGGATCCGTGGGCACGGCTGACTACCTAGGTGGTGTTTCTTGTTCACTGTGAGTATTGTCTTTGAGTTACTGTTATAACATCACCATAGGTATAAGCACCACAGACCCTGCCTTTGTATACATATCCTATATGTGGGTATTTCCAGCCAGTATCTGTAACAGCAATTGTGGGTGATGAACTTACTGAGCTTCAGTCTTACCGTGTGGAGCTCCTGAGTGCTTTACCCCACATCCCCTTTATTGTTAACGTTGTTTCATGTTTAAGTGTATTGCACATCCGTCCTGGGTTTAAGTGATTCTGAATGCTGAGCCGCCTCATGAGTGCCCTTCCTTTCCGAGTCTCACCCTTCTTGTTCACCTCTACAGGCTTCCCCTTTTGGATCTCTTTTCTCCTCTGACTTCCTGTGTGCTCCTGGGCAGCGCTGTACTCCTCTCTGTCTTTGTTTTCTACCCTGTTCCCAGTCCTTGCCCAAGTCCCTGACTGTGTTCCCCACATAGTCCCGGACAGACCCAGACACTCTACACATCGACAAGATCATCAAGCCCACAGCACTCAGGCATAGGCGTGTCCCGTTCCATCTCCGTCCCCTGGTTGAGAAGGAGTTCCAAGACCTAGAATGCCAAGGAGTAATCGAGAAGGTGTCGGGCCCCACCCCATGGGTGTCCCCCTGGTCATCGCGCAGAAACCCAAACAGCCTGGGGCCATCGGCTCTGTGTAGACATGAAGCTGCCCAACCAGGCCATCCGGAGGGAACAACATGTGACCCCCACAATGGACGACATCGTGGCAGATCTGAACGGGGCACAGTGGTTTCCCAAGCTGGATCTGAACTCCGGTTACCACCAGCTGGAGCTGGCACCCGAAAGTTGCTACATCACGACCTTTTCCACGCATGTGGGCCTCTGGCAGTACACCAGACTCAGCTTCGCCGTCTCATCAGCAGCGGAGGTGTTTCAGAATGCCATCAGAGAAACCTTCTCAGGGCTGGTGGGCGTCATAAACCTGAGTGATGACATTCTGATATATTCCCAGAGCCTGGAGGAACACCATGAATGGCTGCGTGCCACGCTACAGCGCCTGACAGATTGTGGCCTCACCCTCCACTGGAAAAAGTGCTCCTTCTATCAGAATTCTATCGACTTCTTTGGATACGTGTTCTCCCGCGAGGGTCTCCAAGTTGATCCCAGGAAAGCAGAAGCCATCCGGAGTGCCCCAGTGCCGCAAAACCTGATCGAGGTGCACGGTTTCTTCGGCAAGGTAACATACTGCAGAAGATTCATACCTAGCCTGGCCACGTTGTCAGACCCGCGGCGCCAACTCACGAAGACAAGCGTACCCTGGTCGTGGGGTCCCAAGGAAGAGGCCGCATTCCAAGACATCAAAAAAGCACTGCTGGATCAGACCATGATGGCCTACTTCCACCCACGGAAGAAAACCAAGCTGGTTGTAGACGCCAGCCCTGTGGGGCTGGGAGCCGTCCTCCTGCTGGAAGATGCTTGTGGGGAGTACGTCCCAGTGGCCTACGCGAGCTAGGTACTGTCTCAGACGGAAACTAGGTATGCCCAAATAGAACTTGAGGCGCTAGCCATCAGATGGGCCTGCCAGCACTTCCATCTCTACCGCTGCGGTCACCAGTTCAGGGTGGTGACGGATCACAAGCCACTCCTGATGCTGTTCCGTGGATCATCTCACCTGGCCCCTCCGAGAATGGAACGCTGGGCAATACAGCTTCAAGCATATTCGTTTCAGCTGATCTACAGACCCGGTGTCAACAACCCAGCTGATTTCGATCGCGCCACCCGTCGACAAGCACCCCGAGAGAACACGCCCTGGACGAAGAACGCACTGAGTGTTTCGTGAACATGGTGGAAGATCACGCCTGTCCGGTGGCCGTCACCTTGACATAAAGGAAGCTATGGACGGTGATGACACGCTGCGGAAGGTGAAAGTAACCTTGGTGAAAGGGCAATGGCACAAATTCCTGGAAGGATCTAAGCTGTTGTTGGTGGATGAGCAGAACATGCACCACCAGCTCTGGAGGGCACAACATGAATTGAGCACGAGTGGGTCTGGTTTGGTGCTGCGAGGACAAAGGATCGTCATCCCCAAGAGTTGAATGGTCACGCTTGCCCATCAAGGCCACCAAGGGGCTGCCAAGACCAAGGCAAGGCTCCGAGCAAAAGTGTGGTTCCCCAGTATGGATGAGCTTGTGGACGAAGAACTCTGCTGCTACCACCCATACACCATTACCAGAAGGGACCCGGCTCCAGCACCCGTGCTAACGGAAGCGCCGTGCCTCACTCTGTGGGAAAAGGTCAGAGTCAACTTTGGGAGCTTTACTGACGGGCGGAACACCCTGGTGATCATAGACTTGTTCTCCAAGTTTCCATCGGTCGAACTCGTAACTTCCACCGTATTTGTCCACGTACGACCCGCGCTGGAGAAGACCTTCGCGATGTTTGGTTTGCCGGGACAAGTGAACTCTGACAACAGACCCCCTTTCCAAGGGCAGGAGTTTCAGGACTTTCTAACACAGAAGGCCATTCACCACCGGAGTATCACACTCCAATGGCCGCAGGCAAACGGGGAGGTGGAAAGATTAATTAGAAACACTAAATCAAGCTCTCCGCATCGGAGTAGACCAGAACCAAGACGCCCGAGGTATGCCTTCACCAATTCCTTTTGGCCTACCGGCAGACCCCACACTCCACCACGGGGTGTGCCCCTGCAACCCTCCTATTCCGACAGCCGCCCAGGGACGTCATCCTGGAGGACTCCGAGTGGGTGCCGCCAAGCCTGGACGTGGAAAAGGTAGAGCAGAAGCGGCGAACAGCCAATGAAAAGGCGTCCCAAGATCGTAACTCGAGGACTCCGCGTCTACAAGTCAGATCGCAAGTAGTAATCAAAGACCGCCACCAAGGGTGGAAGTTCTCTACTCCCTATGAACCAGAAGTATGGACAGTGGTGCAGATCGACGGAATCATGATAACTGCCAGGCGAGGCCGTCACATGGTTGGGAGGAAAGTGGCGTGGTTTAAAGTATTGCCCCCGAACACCACACCCGCAAGTGTCCTGAGGGGAGCAGAAAGCAACCTGGAAGATGAGGAATACCCACCAGAAGTGGCCGACGGAGCCAGTGCATCGCTCACACCTCAGCGGACAACCGGAGAGACATCTGGAAGCGTTGGGCCTGGCAATCCAGTGCAGGAGGGTCAGAGAACCCAATCTGAAAATGCATTTTAGGGAGATTGTGCTGGCGGACAAGAGCAAGGTGTGGCACCGAGAAGTCAGCGGTACCAACTGCGCCCGAACCCGGCACCCAGCCAGAAGCTAAGAGACTTATGTTTATAAGTGTGTGTGAACGTTTTGGTTATTTCTATATAATGCTTTAATTAAAAGATGGAAGGGATGTAGAGAGACACCCAGACTCTCCCCGAACTTGTATCATTACACACCCCTCGTGACCGGGCTCGGTCAGAGGGGATAAATAAACGAGCGGTGATCGCACGTGATCACTCGCCGAGCAGCAAAATATTTGTGTGAAGTGTCCCTTCTTCGCTGCGCTGGTTCAGGCCTACTTTGATCTCTGGGAGGCCCGTTACAGTACCTGGCGCTCTGTCTTAGGTCAGTAGCTAGCAGGCATAGCCTCACCGGCTCTGCGTCGTGTCCTCTGTAGCAGCTACTCGTGTTTAGCACTTCTGAAGGAATGGCAGAAGCTGTAGTAGCCCCTGCATTGGCTCTGCGCCCCTCCGGTACCTATCTCTGTTTTCAACAGCAGTAATGGCCTCATATTGGCTCTGCGCACCTCAGGTTCCTGACGCTCTGCCCTAGGTCAGGCAGTGTGGCCTCACATTGGCTCTGCGCACCTCAGGGTGAAAGCGCTCTGTCCTAGATCAGGCAGTGTGGCCCCACATTGGCTCTGCGCACCTAAGGTTCCTGGCGCTCTGTCCTAGGTCAGGCAGTGTGGCCTCACATTGGCTCTGCGCACCTCAGGTTCCTGGCGCTCTGTCCTAGGTCAGGCAGTGTGGCCTCACATTGGCCCTGCGCACCTCAGGTTCCTGGCGCTCTGTCCTAGGTCAGGCAGTGTGGCCTCACATTGGCTCTGCGCACCTCAGGTTCCTGGCGCTCTGTCCTAGGTCAGGCAGTGTGGCCCCCTACATTGGCGCTGTGTCCGTGTCCTCTGTAGCAGCCACACATGTTACGCGCTTCTGAAGGAATGGCGGAAGCTGTCATAGCTCCTAGATTGGCTCTGCCCTCCTCAGGTACCTGGCGCTCTGTTTTAAGCTGTAGTGATGGCCTCGCGTTGGCTCTGCGCACCTTAGGCTCACTGCCCTCAGTTTTCATCACCAACCATGGCCCCGCATTGATTCTGCGCACCTCAGGTTCCTGGCGCTCTATTTGCCACAGTAGCCATGGCCTCACATTGTCTCTGCGCATCTCGGGACCCTGGCACTCTTTTCTGAGCAGCAGTCGATGCATTGGCTCTTCGCACCTCGGGGCCGCTGCGCAGTGTTCCCACTCCCAGCAGAAGTCATAGTCCCACATTGGCCCTGCGCGCCTCGAGGCCCCTGGCTCTGTTTTTTCTCAGCAGCGGTCATAGGCCGACACTGGCTCAGAGCACCTCAGGTTGGAGCTCTATGATAGGTCAGTAGCTATCAGGCATAGACATAGTCCTACTGGCACTGAGTCCGTGTACTCGGTCAGCAGCAGATACCACATATGCTAACCTCCCAGTCAGCACCATAGCTCCCACATTGCCTTTGGGTGCCTCGGCCCGGGGCATTGACTCAATATCCCAGAGGGGGTTGGGGGTGAGTGGGGGGGGGCGGAGTTGGAGTTGGAGTCGGTAATATCAATAGCCTGACACTGCCTTTCAGGGTTTTTCCGCCTCTTCAGAGGCACCAGCCCTAAGGAATTTGCGGCTATCTGCCAGCGCTCCTTTGTGCAAACCGCGGCTCCCCCTCTAGCGCGTCCATTGTCCTTTCCACTGTCAGCGTTCTCTGTTATTAATATTCATACCCAGCGTGCCACGGGGAGGGGGCAGCGGGGGCGAGCAAAGTTCCAAGCGAGGTCCTCCTGCCCTTCTTGTTGCCAGGGTGACAGCGCCGATGCCTCAGTCAGCTGCAAACGGTTCTCGCAGCCGAGAGGGGGAGGGGTTAATCTAAAGCGGCTGTAATTTAGTTTACAAGGAGGCCAAATCGGAAACTGGATGGATCGCAGGCTTGATCCAGAGAGGCCTTTAAACTCCCTTGTCCTTCTTTATTAATTCTCGTCTACCACCTCCTTCTAACAGTTTCTAACTGTGCATACAATGTAGCCAAGGCAGCAAATAGATCGGTTGTACTCGATGCTGTCCGAGAAGGGTGTTACGGCCAGAGAGTCCGACTTTGCAACTGGGGAACGGAACCATAGAGGCGAGAGAGCCACTGAAAGCTCGAGGCAGGCTCGAGCCAGATGCCTGGCTGAGCTCAAGGCCCTCTTAGACCCTCTTACACCCTCTCGGACCCTCAAGCACAAAACGAGCCGAGCTTTCATGTGACTTCTGCCTGCCATCCACCTCTGCCCTCATACGCCAAGAATTAACTACAAAGCATAAACCTTTGATCTTACAAAAAGAGCGAAATATACCTTTTTAGTGGGTGGCTGAATTGCATAATGTGAAACCAGAAAACTAGGATCAATATTCGTTTCCTCGCTTGACTAAATTGTGTGATCCTAGGCAAATATTTTATTTCACTGAGCCTCCATTTTCTTAACACATAACAGCACCCTTGAATATGTGCTTTCAGAATATGCATTGGCCAAAAACATCTTGTGTTTGATTTAATGGACTATAATGTTGCTCCATGTAAAAAAGAAACTAGCACACTTATAGGAAACAGATAAAAACTGACTTGCCTCTTAATTCACTAATGAAATTAGTTATCATCAGGGCTGGGGAGCAGGAATGGTTTCAAGTTCTCTTTAATAATAATCTGCTGTACTAAAATGACACACTTCCTTCTGTGTGTTAAAGAAGTACATTTTTTTTAATTTTGCAAAGATTTGACATATTTTTGCATGATTTACATGCCAATTGTTTTCAAGGCTGAGCTCATGCATAGACTCTTAGAGCCAGAGCTGCAGTGCTTAATTTGAGCAGGTCATTTCCGGTGCTCAGCTCCCACACTTAATTGACGGAATCTGCATTTATG
Source organism: Calotriton arnoldi (assembly GCA_963921515.1). Taxonomy (NCBI): domain Eukaryota; kingdom Metazoa; phylum Chordata; class Amphibia; order Caudata; family Salamandridae; genus Calotriton; species Calotriton arnoldi. The sequence continues at coordinate 664,680 of CAWUFW010009013.1, forward strand.
ACAGCTGCCACATGGTTGCGCTGTTTGTGTAATTTAAAGATGTGAAGGAAAACAGTTGCTTGTTAATTCAATATACATTCAAAACAACTAATACCTGCCACCCAAGCCATTCTTAAAGCTTTGGCGGCCTCGAACAGTTGAGTAAGTACAGCGGCAATATGTGGTGCAAACTGCGGTGGCCTCCTGACGAGGGCCCCGGAACTTATTTTTTAAAATAAATTAGGCAGTACAGAGCCGACCCTTGGTTCGGTTCTAGTTCGGCTCTCTCTGTTAATTTGTTGGCTGGCCCACTTCCAGGGAACCAGGTTCAAGTCCCAGTGGCGGCTCAACATCCTGTGATTGTGGGCAAATCTTAATCTCCGACACGTAAAAAAAAAAAGTGCACCTGTCCTTGTACTCATGTAAAATGTCCCAATGCCGAGGGCTGGTATCGCACTACATAAAACTGCAATTTGTTTTTTTGCATTTTCTGATGCTTTTTATTAAGTCTGGGCAGTGAACTCCGCTCCGCTCGCGGAGTTTGCGGAGTTTTCCGCACTCCGCGTTACGCGGAGCTTGCGGAGTTCTGAAAACTCCTCTTTGCATTACGGAGCAAAGTTTTTTTTCCTCGCTTACGTTCGTCAATGTCAAGTTGGCGAGCGAGGAAAATCCACCTCCCGGCGAGATTTTTCCTCGTTCGCGATGGTCAACATCAAGTTGGCGAGCGTGGAAAATCAACCTCCCGGCGAGATTTCTCATCGCGGGTGGTCAGATTTCTCATTGCGAGTGGTCGCGTATGCTCCCGACCAATCGCGTTGAGAAACCGCCCGCTCGCGTTGAGAAAGCTGCAGCTCGAGTAAAAATCTACTCGAGCGGCAGAAAAGAAGCAGCGCCCGCTTGCGCTATGCATGATGCTGTTCGCGATGATTGCACAGTGTGGACAAGCACCTGGCACTGACAATCACCGCGAACTGCATTTATCTAAAGAAACTCCGCCGCTCGTGGTGATCCGCGTAGTGCGGCGGAGTTTTTTGTGGACTTCACGGAGTTCCGTGTAGTGGAACTCCGCGATCTCCGCCCAGGGTTACTTTTTATAAGATAGCATTTTCCACACTCCCCTTTCTCCACTTCAAACCCCTTACTGTCAGCAAGTCTTAGCTGGTAAGGTGTAGGTCGACATCAAAAGGACTGGCACTCTTCGGTGTCCTCAGCCTCCTACCTATGTTCGCTGACCCATATTGGTCATTATTTGCCAATGTTTTTTTTATCTCAGATCTGTCTTCAATCTCTAGGCTGTGGTCTTTGACCTTGCCATCAGTAATTAGTTGCCTATCTATGAGATCCCTAGGACTGTCTTAACCAGTTTCTGTCTGCTGCCCGTGTTCCTTGATCCAGTACATGGACATTACCTGTGGTGGAAGCAAGTGTGCTGGCCTGTGGTTTCTGGCAGCCTGTTACATTTACCCTTTATCTAGGGTTACCTGTGGACTTGATTTTTTATAGCATTTGTTAGAAATGCACCATGCAGCTAGGAGTCACCACCCCGTGTTTAAAGAAGAATAAACAGGATTAGGCATATATATAATAGCAGACATAGTCTATGTTCGTAGAGGGTGGCGACACACCAAACAAAGGTGTCCTAAAAAACTCTCTCACGCGTCTGTTGAATCTGTGAAGTGGTCATTTCAAAATGAGTAGTTTCTGATTCACAGAACTAATTGACAAGGAGATCTCTGACACATCAGCAATGGAGCTATGCTCCTCGAGAGACAACTGGACCCAAATATATACCTTACTCCACACGCAGCTCTAAATTTCAATCACAGGATTACATTTTCGCCAAGAGAACAAGCAGTGCCTCGCTAGTCTCATGAGAATTAGCGGATGATGTTCACGAGGAACTATAATGCAACAGCAGAAACGCTGCTTCTGAGGACTCCAAGCCCCACATTCCCTAGTGCCAGGAGGCGCACTGCCTGTGGGTCCGGGGGAGGAGCCCCATGCGCCTGAAAGCACCGCTAGATCTCCCGCAGCGCGGGACAAAAGAAATAACATTTCTGGGGACTCCAAGCCCCACATTCTCTAGTGCCAGGAGGCGCACTGTTTGAGGGGCTGTGGTGACCAGGCCTAGCTGGTCACTCGCTGCGCTGAGGCTAGGCCTCTGACGTAGTACGCAGCCAGTGGCAGACCCACACACAGAGTGAGGGTGTATGGTGTGAGCCAAAAGACCCCGAGCGGTCTTGCACTCATTTATTTATGCCTTCAGGCGAGCCCGCCCTGCGGGTGCGTGCATGTAAGAGATACACAGTATAGTGCGGGCCGGGTGGCACCGTCACTACATCCCTCCAAACTTTTAGATGCTAAGATCTTTTATTATTACATATTCAGTTCTGATACACATGGCACGCAAAGTCTCTTAGTCTTTGGCTGGGGGCAGGATTCGGCCGAAGACCATACCTCTGGCTCCGGGAGATGTTTTCTCGTCCTGTCGTCCCAGCACCCCCTTCCGATGACGAGGGTTCTGCACTCGGGTTTGTCGGTTCATCACCAGCCGGTGATCTCCCTTCCGGATGTGGTGACAACGTAGTCTGGCTGCTTGGTGGGGTGCTCGGGGATATCACTTCTTCTCCCCCTTCTTCTAAACCCGTCTCTCCACCTGTTGAGGGTAGGCCGACCCCCACCTTCTTAAACCAGGACACGTTGCGGGTGACCACTCGAGACCGGTGCATGGCAGACACCATGGTGCCTTGCACCTTGATAACTTCCCACACCTCCGGCTCCTACGGAGTGCGATACTTCCATCCTGGATATCGGTCATTCACAATGACTCGGTCTCCTATTTGAATGTCCCTCGGTTGTGCCCGGCGTGCTTGGCTTGCTTTGTCGTTGGTACCTCCTTTTCTCCTGGCTTGTACAGCCTCTTGATCGAGCTCGGGCGGATTCCACGACGGGTCGGCAGGAATACTGTCTCGAGGAACTTTCCTGAACAGCAGATGCGCCGGGGCACACAGAGTTGTGCAGTGTGGCGTCTGACGGTATGCACTCAGAAACTGCTGAAGGCCGTGTTCGACATCGTTTCCTTGTTCAACGCCAACCCTTAGAGCCCTGTTCAGGGTTCGCATGAACCGCTCAACTTCTCCATTCGCCTGCGGCCACTGTGGCATGATTTTCCGATGTCGAATGGCGTGTGATGACAGATACTCCTGAAATTCTCTCCCTTGAAATGGTGGACCGTTATCTGACTTGATTTCCTCCGGAAACCCCATCATCGCGAAGACGCGATCGAGCGCGGTCTGGACATGGGGAAACGCTGTCGACGGCACCAGTTCCACTACCGGGAACTTGGAGTTGGAGTCAATGAGGACCAGGGTGCTTCGTCCGTCAGGGAATGACCCCAAGTCGATGCTCACTCGGGGTCCAGGGCTCTGGACATGGTGCTTCAGTGATCACCGGATGCAGGGCCGGGTCACTTCCTGTGATGTTGCAGGAGTGGCATGCGCGAATGACCTCCTCGACCATCGTGTCCATGCCTGGGAACCAGACTTTGCTTCGCAGCCGAGCTTTGGTCTTCGCTATCCCTTGGTGCCCTTGATGCGCCAGACGGACCACTCTCTCCTGAAGGCTCTTGGGGATCACTAAGGTGGTACCACGCAGAACAACTCCATGAAGACCTTCGCTGAGCTCGCTTTGGGCCCTCCACATCTGTTGACGGCACAGTTTCTCCTCTTCTGTCAGGGCACCGCCCCCGTCAAGGAAATGACGCCAGTTCCTATTCGCCAACGTCGCTTTGACTTTGGCCAGGAATTCGTCGGATTCGGTGGCCCTCCCGATATCCGCCAGCGTGAGGGCATTTGGGCATGCCTCTTGAGAGACCATCCGCACAAACTCTTCGGTGTTGTCCTCGTCTGACAGGTGTCCAGGTGGAGCAGGCGTGCCAGGATGGCGCGACAGGAAGTCCGCCGGATTGTTAACCCCGGGCTGAAAGATCACGTCGAAACGGTAGGACTGTAACTGAACCGCCCACCTCTCAATCCTTGGGGGCACCAACCTGGAGGTGCCGGCGAAGAGGGGAACGAGGGGTTTGTGATCAGTGACCACTCGAAATTCCTGTCCATACAAGTAGAGATGAAAGTGCTGGCATGCCCATTTGATGGCCAGGGCTTCGCGCTCGATCTGTGCATACCGCATCTCCGTTCCGGTCAACGCCCTGCTGGCATACGCAGTCGGGACCCACTCCTTCACTTCCGTCTCTTGCATGAGGACCGCGCCTAGCCCCACGGGGCTGGCATCCACCACCACTTCTGTGCGTCGATTTGGACGGAAATACGCCATCACTTTGTCGTCGATGAGGGCCTCCTTCACAGCATGGAACGCCATGTCTTCCCTCGCGGTCCAGGTCCATGCCTGACCAGACTTGGTGAGATTGCGAAGAGGTTCGGAGAGTGACGCCAGATTGGGAATGAACCGGCCACAGTACGTGGCCATGCCGAGGAAGCTGCGGACTTTCGTTGGCGACGTAGGTCTCGGAGCAGCGCGTATCGCCGCTGCTTTCTTCGGATCGACGCGCAGGCCATCCCTGGAAAAGATGTACCCGAAGAAGTCCACTGACTCCTGGTAAAACGAGCACTTCGCTCGGTGCAGGGTCAGGTCACTTTCTGCCAGCCGTCGAAGGGTGTCTCTGAGGTGTACGTGGTGTTCCTCAAGTGTCTTCGAGAACACAAGGATATCATCACTCAAGTTGATGACGCCTTGCAAACCTGTGAGCGTCTCCCTTATCGCGTTCTGAAATACCTCCGCTGCGGAGGACACCCCGAAGCTGAGCCTCTGGTATCGACGTAGCCGCATATGGGTGGAGAAGGTGGTGATGTTCCTGCTGTCGGGGTGGAGCTCCAACTGGTGGTAACCAGCATTGAGGTCGAGTTTTGTAAACCACTTGGCCCCGTTGAGGTCGGCCACGATGTCATCCATGGTGGGCGTGAGATGTCTTTCCCGCTTCACCGCTTTGTTCGGAAGGCGCATGTCGACACAGAGTCGAATGGCCCCCGGTTGCTTCGGTTTGGGGGCAACGACCAAAGGTGACACCCACGGAGTGGGGCCTGACACTTTCTCGATCACGCCCAGCTTCTCCAGTTTCCTCAGCTCCTCCTCCACCTGAGGGCGCAGGTGGAACGGCACCCTCCTTTGCCTCAATGCCGTAGGTTTGACTTTTGGATCGATGTGCAGCTTGAACACTTTCCCTTTGAGGCACCCCAGGCCTTCGAATAGCATGGGAAAGTCTCTGAGGATCTCCCGGGCGTGCAGATCATGCACCTGGTTAGCGAAAAAAACCAACTCCAGGTCTTCCGCCGTGTGCCAGCTGAGGAGCGTCCCACGTTTCCCTTCGGTGACGTGGAACCACGTGTGTAGGCGGTGGCCTTCGCTGGCGACTTCAACCTCCATGACTCCTCGTAGGGGAAGTGGCTCCGTCCCACCATAGGTGTATATTCTTGCTTTGGAAGGCATGAGCGAGGGTCGCGGCGACAACTGTTCATATTGGTCACTGTCCATCACATTCACTGACGCCCCAGTATCTATGAGTGCTCTCACTGATGAGCCTGCCACCTGGATGGTGCACATGGGCGGAGGTCGACGCTTCGGGCCTTCTCGACTGACGAACGACACTACGAAGACGTCATCGTCTTCCGCGCCCAAACCAAATCCTGGCGGAGTGGTGTCCACTTGATCCAGCGGGTCTTCGAGCGTCAGCTGTCACACTGCCGTTGACGGTCCGCGCTTGCCTGTGGCGTTCGCTCTTGCTCTGCCTCCCCGGCAAACTTTCGCAAAGTGATTGAGCTTCCCGCATTGGGAGCAGGTCTTTCCCCTTGCGTAGCATTTCCCCGCCGGTGGGTGATCCAACCCGCAGTTACCACATGCGTTCTTCTGGGGCAGTCTTCCGGACCCTCTTGGTGTCGCCGGTCGCCTCTGAACTGCATCTACTCGCTCCTCCTTTATCACTGGGGGTCGGGGAGACATGGTTTGCAACGTAGGCCTGTTGAGAGCTGCCTCCATCTCGTCCGCCTGAGCGTTGGACAGCTCGTGTGACCTGGCGAGCATGAGAATCTCGTCCAGGGTGATGCCTGGTTGTCGGAGTATCAGGCGGCGCAGCGTCACCGAGCGGCACCCTTGTATGACTTGCGCCCTGATCTCCTCCCTCTGGTCTGGCAGCGTGCAGGAGCTCGCCAGCTTTCTTAGACGGGCGTAGAATACGTCTATGGTCTCGGCCTCCCCTTGCCTTGCTTGGCGGAGCTTGAAGCGTTCGAAATCAGGGTTTATCTGTAAGTTGAAATGCCTGTTTAAGGCCGCTACCGCCCCATCGTAGTCATCATCCGCCCCCGTGTTCGGCAGCGTCTCGAACAAGTCATACAATTCACCCCCTCCATAGCACATGAGGAGTGACCTCTTCACCTTCCCGTCGGTCTCTCTCATGCCCACGAAATAGTGGTCTAGGCAGCCGATCCAGGATTTCCATCGCGCCGCGGCTGTTGCGTGATCCGAGAGCTCGCTGAATGGGGGCAGTGGGGCCGCCGTGGCGTGACCAGGGCGTGTCGGCGCGGGTTGGTGTGCTTGCTGAGGGGCCGGCGGCTGTGCTGCAGGGGCACCAGCCCCGTCTGCGTTGGGCAGACTCATGCCTGTCGGTAGGTGTGCGTGCTGCGCAGCTGCCTGGTAGACTGTCCTCCTGGCGATACGTTCGCACTGCCCTCCCCCTTACAGCGGACGGTGAATGGAGGCAGTCCGTGGGCTGCTGCCTTTGCCAGTGCTTGTTTCCAGTGGCTAGGGAGGGAGCTGCGGTGCGCCGGGGCAAGGTATCCCCAGTAGTGCCCTTGGTCTGTTCTCAGTGCCAGGCTTGGGCGGATGGTGTCCGGATGTATGCGCCTGTGCTTGCTGCCAGAGGTGAGGGTATATTGCCACGTGTAGTGGTGCTGACGTTACAGCAGTTGCAATTGCTGGTGTCTTACTGCCCGTATTTCTTTATTTCTTCCTGCGCTTGTCTTCAGACATCCAGGGCGTCCCCACCGTCTGAAAGGCTCCCGCTAGCGCACAGGGCGCGGGGGTGTGGCTGGGCCCTACTCTCCGTGTCCTAGGCTCGACCACGCGGCGGTGGGAGCAAGGCTCACAGCCAAGACAGGCGCGCGCGGCTGTGCAGGGCGGATCTCACCTGCTCTCACGCGGCGCTGCCGGCAGTCCTGTTCGGCCGGATCCGCCCACCGCAGGGCTCTGACGGCTGAAGATGCGACCGCCGGCCTCGCACAGCGGGGTGGGTACCCGCTGGGTGGCGCGCTTCACGGGCGCTGAACTCTGAGCGGGGTGGGCACCCGCCGGGTGGCGCGCTCCTCCAACGCCGATCTTCAGAGCGGGGTGGGCACCCGCCGGGCGGCACACGCCCTTGCTTCCTCCTTCTCGGGTGCAGCAGAGCGGCCCGTTGATGGCGGAGAGTACACGCCGCGCCCCTCGACAGCAGAGAAGAATGGCCGGAGCTGGTGAGGCGCGGCGGAGGCACGGGTGGGACCCGCCTCGTCGCCAATGTGGTGACCAGGCCTAGCTGGTCACTCGCTGCGCTGAGGCTAGGCCTCTGATGTAGTACGCAGCCAGCGGCAGACACACACACAGAGTCAGGGTGTATGGTGTGAGCCAAAAGACCCCGAGCGGTCTTGCACTCATTTATTTGTCCAGCTACCACAAAAATATAAAAACTGCGCGTAGGACCCATATTGCATCGCAATTAGCCCAGGCTGGTAACGCCCCTAAAATCTTACATCACATCCTTCAATCTTTCATCAACCCTAAGGCCTGTGAGAATCCTGAGGCACCTACGCAAATGTTATGCAACGCTATTGCACAATATTTTTCGCAAAAAATAGAACTCATCTACGAAAAAATCGTTCCGCCAGGAAGCCAACCCCTGGCCTCAATGACACCAGACCAACCAGTACAGGCAACCTCACAGTTACTAGAGTGCTTCCCTCCACTGACATGGGTAGAGGTAGAATCTTTGATCCATAAGGTAAAATCAGGGTCCCCCTTCGACCTTATTCCAGCCAAAGTTGTCACCTCTCTAGCCACCAATTGTCTCCCTCAATTGAATTTCTCCTCAACCTCTATCTGAGAGAGGGTCACGTTCCGTCAGAATAGAAAGCAGCACAGGTCAGGCCTATTCGTAAGAACACCAAGGTTCCTTTGACGGATCTTTCCCATCTCCGCCCCATCTCGCTTCTTCCCTTCCTGAGCAAACTATTGGAGAAACATATCAACAAACATCTCTCCAACCACGTCGAACTCACTGGCTGCTTAGACCCTTCCCAGTCAGGCTTTAGGCCCAAATACAGCACTGAATCGACTCTGCTAGCGGTCACAGATAACATCAGGATGACCCTTGATAAGGGCCACTCCACGATTCTGGTGCTGTTGGACCTATCTGCCGCGTTCGACACGGTCTCACATCAGATATTGCTCAGGAGGTTGAAGGAGATTGGATTAAGAAACTCTGCCTTTCAGTGGATGACGAGCTTTCTATCTGTGCGCTCCCAGACCGTGAACCTAGGCCCGTATCGTTCGGCACCGATGGAATTGTCCAAGGGAGTACCTCAGGGCTCATGCTTGAGCCCCACATTGTTTAATATCTATGTTGCCCCCTTGGCCAATCTCCTGAGGACATACGAGTTCACCCCCATATCCTACGCCGACGATACACAGCTGCTTTTTCCATTCGACAAACTTACTCCATCTGTACAGTCGACATTCTCTTCTGGTATGAGAGCCATCTCACACTGGATGAAGAGTAATTTCCTCCAGTGCAATGTTGGGAAAACAGAGATCTTGCTCTTTGGAGAGGCCCCCTAATTATGGACGCCTGAATGGTGGCCGACTGATCTGGGTGCCCCTCCTGCCCCCAAATCCACTGTTAAGAACTTAGGCATCCATCTGGATCAAGCACTTACCCTGAAGGAGAATGCTGCCCAGACTGCTGGCTCCTGTTTCCACACATTGGGCCTACTCCGCCGAGTCTTTCCTTTGCTTCCCGATTCAACTCGGAAGACTCGGACTCAGGCACTTGTTTTAAGCCGTCTGGACTACTGCAACGGTCTGCTGATCTCCGCCAAGGAGGCCTCGCTCAGCAGATTGCAGGTAGTCCAGAACACGGCGGCGCGATTGGTCCTCAATGTCCCCCCCAGGACTGCCTCCCGCCCTCTTCTCTTGCAGCTTCACTGGCTTCCAATACGGCAACGGGTAAGATTCAAAGTTTGCTGTACCATCCATAAGGCGTTGTCCAATCTTGGTCCCACCTATCTCTCGGAGAAATTTACACCATACCTACCTTCCAGGTCTCTCCGCTCGGGCTCCAAACATCTTCTTGTGGTCCCCCGAGTTAGGAAGGCCAGATTAGGGGGAAAAGCCCTTTCCCATCTAGGCCCCCGCTATTGGAACGAGCTCCCCCTACATTTGAGACAATGCCCTGATCATCTGCAATTTAGGAAGCTGCTCAAGACTACTCTTTTCTGTCTCTGATTCAGCTGTAGTAGCAGTACTTTCACGCTGCCCGTCCGAAGCGCAGAGATACCCCTTCGGGGGTCAATTCAGGCGCTATATAAACAAATAAATGAATAAATAAATTATTTATGCCTTCAGGCGAACCCGCCCTCCGGGTGCTTGCATGTAAGAGATACACAGTATAGTGCGGGCCGGGTGGCACCGTCACTACAGGGGCCTCGGGAGGAGCCCCCACGTGCTTGAAAGCGCCATCAGATCTCCGGCAGCACAGGACGTACCTGGGCCAAGTCCAGGCCAAGGGCAGGCTCGTCCTGCACCCGTCATTGACCGGAAGAGGTTGGGGTGGGCTATCTCTCTAACATCTTTTATAAGGTACTGTTGTATGTTTTATTCCTCCTAAGGATTTGCATAAGTCAGCATTTTGCCACCACTGTCCTATTATGGGGAAACGAAAATCTACTGTGAACCCACCTCTACCCATGCACGCAACTACTCTGGTTGGCTTTCTACAGCGGGCGTTGTGGGGGTAATTAGCAAAGAGATTGAGCTGGCAGAGCGATGCCTGTCCCTCTCTGCACCCCCAGACACGCAGCTTTTGCCCGATCCATCTCCTGTTGATGCGGAATTTTCCTTGTGTTTGCCGTAAGCAACGGCAGGTCCCTCTTGTGCTATTATTATCCTCGGAGTTAATGCACCGGTAGGTGAGCCTGTCGGGATTCTGGAAGGGGGAGAAACTCATCCTCAAACTAATATAAATAGCACTAAGACAAGAGGCCAGGCAGGGATGACGAAGAGAACTGAGGGAGGGGTCAAACCAAAGAGACAGTGTCCCAGACCATCGACTCAACTACCATCTCAACTGACAAGCCCGACCACAGGGGTCAGGGATGGAGCCCAGAGTTAGCAGAGGCCCTGTGTCATTGTGTCATGGTTTCCATGACGGCCTTATTGAACCCGATTTTTGCTTGGCTTGAGAATATTGAGAAAGAGCTGGAGAAACTGAATCTTACTTTTGAGGTGTCACCCCTCCCTCCCTCTGCTCCCCTTTCCCACCAAACTACTCCCACGTTGCCTAATTTCTCTCATGTACCTGATGATTTTGGACTGTCAAGTAATGATCTGCGAGACCAAAGATTGAGGACCAGGAGTAAGCCCGTGTGAAGGGAGATTGGGCCTCAGGGTTGTGCAGTGAGAACAGAAAAGCTTGTAGAGCAATACAAGGGGCGCTCTGAACTTATGAGGAATCCTTTTCCTCAAATCCCTCCAGAATGTACGCCCTATGTTCTAGTCCTGAAAGATGTACCAGTCTTGGCACCACTAGTCAGAGAAGGCTACTCTGTATTGAAAAACAATGCAATCCATTGGCTCAGGGGCAAATCCAGCTGACCAATAGACTATTCCAAGGAAATCTTAATGATCAGAAGAAAGCCCTGTATCAGGCCGGGTAAGACGGAAACTTCTGGGGACTGCCTTATCAACTTCAAGTCACCCACTTTGGTAGAATCCTTGCTGAAGTTCTATTATTCTCAACGTCGGGTTTTAGGATCCACCCATGTTCTATCATTGTTATATTTGTTTCGACCAAAGGCTTTTCCCCCTATACCTGCACAAGGGAGTTTTTGCAAGCCCGGGTCAATGATTCAAGAGTTTAATGTTCAAATCACTTGTTTCTTCAGAAGATCTGGACTAACTCTCTCATAGCCGGGAGGTGCCATGCAATCAGAATCTCACAAGGTCATAATGGGTTCGGGGGCTCAAGTGTCTGTGGAGATGGAGGGGCCCTCAATGACCGATTCCTAGGGACTTCTAAAGCCCTCCTGGGCAGTATTGGCTGTATCGGAGCTGGAGGGCAGGGTTTTAGGCTCCTGTCATGGAACATTGCTGGACTTCAAAACAAACTGGCAAATCCGGACTAGATCTCTGAAATAGATAAAGCAGACATTATTTTACTGCAGGAAAGATGGTCGCTGGATGATTTTAGTGTCGATGGATACCATACCTTTTGTAGCGCAGCTTCCCCATCTAGTTCGAGGTGAGCTAAGGGGGCCTAAGCTATTTTGATTTCTGTTAAGCTGAAGGCATTTCACCTAGTAGCATTAGCTGTTTAACTCATTTTCAGATGATTTTGTTGCAGACCCCCTACTCATTTGACTTGATTCTGATAAATCTGTATAATAATGTATTTGATCCAAGGGTAACGGAGGTATATGAGGGCGTGAAGACCACCCTAGAAACCATTATGGAAGATTATAATGAGGAGAAGCTCATAATATGGGCGGGTGATTTTAACATCAAGTTATGTGGTAATAACAAACCCTCACCCTGTGAAGCTAAGGATAAGGATGGGGGGCGGAGGGGTTATTCTGCATTTCCAACACTCACAAGTTGGGGACTCTATGGATAGGATTATGGCATCTAGGAATCTGGTCTTTGCAAAAGAATTTAGGATGGATGGGCATTTGCTGCTCCCCACTTTTTTGGTTGCCACTAAGGGAAGTGAGATAGGCTTTGTTTATCTTATCCGTGGACCTGGCTGATATTATATTGGGGTATGAGGTTGATGCCTCTTGTGTTAGCGACCATAACCCTCTGGCATTGGCCATCAATTTGCACCTGGGGAGTAGTGAAAGGAGCCGGGAGACCTTACCACTATGTAACTCTCATAACATAGGTTTAAGAATTAAATGGGAGTCTTTAAATAAGGGGCCCTTCATGACCAACTTGGTCAAGGGAAATTGGAATTCTTTCTCAATTCTGACCTCGGCAGAGGAATCCCCTACATCATCACAGATGCATATAGTGCCCTCTGTGTGGCAGACAATAAAGGGCTGAGGCACAACAGAGCAGCCAAATCATTACCCCACTTGGTTGGTTCAATCATGCGTGTACTACGGCCCACAATAAGCTGAAATTAGTCCTATCTAAAACACCCCGCCTCCGAGAAGTAATTGTGGATGCACGGCGGTCCTACAAAGCTATCCTGGAGGCCAGGAAATCTGAGCTGAGAAGGGCTGCTTAGGAAGATCTGGGTAAGGCTGCCAGATTGAAGGACTGTGCCAGTTATTGGAAGGTGGTTAATCAGCCTTCTTTATCTCTGTGGCGAGCTATGGAGCAGGAGTGTGTGGTTATAAAGGTCTGGGGCCATTACAGCAGGATGAAAACAAGTTATTGCATATCTGCTGGCTGTTCCGCAATCTACCCCTGCCTTTATGTGTCTTTCAGAGCTGGGCCTGGCACCCTTGGGGGATAAGTTAAAGCCAAAACCCCACTTATTGCGGCTCAGGATCTGGGGAAACACGGAAGCGCAATTACGGAGAGATGTAATGGACGATTGCCTTCTTTCTCTGGACAATGCATATGCTACACCATGGCTTAGTTACATCAGGAAGGAATTCACTGACCTGGGCCTGCCGCATTTGGCCGGTAACCCAGCGAATTTGTATCTAAGGGCTATAATTAAATAGAAGGAGCCTATCCGAAGCAGGCAGGGCAGACTCCACCAGATGGAATTTGATCAATTGTCTGCAAGCGTCAAATACAATTTGATTCATTGACATTTGGCTGTGAGTCCTATCTTTCCTGGTTTCATCATGGGAATCTGAGGTTCTACTTGACTAGATTACATTTTAATTCATTGCATCTTCTTGTTGCTTTTCTGAGGAAGGTAGGCTGGGGTTCGGTATTGCTGAGGTGTCCATCCAATAGTACTGCAATACAAAGCACAATGCTCTTTATCATATTTTGTAGTTTGTATTCCCATGCCAGGAAACGCTTTCTGCACTCTATCTTTCGCTCCTTCAATACTAAATCTCATAAGGAGGCTTTTGTACGTTTGCAAACATTGGAGAATATGGAGATATGCGTGGCTATGGGAAACTGTGCGGGTCTTGCCCTGAGGGTAAGAGATAGATAAGCCTCTGTATAATGATTCCCCTCTTGTATATAGTAGGATTTTTAGGTTTGTTGATTTTAATCCAGATTTCCCCTTAGGGCCTCCGATGGTGTTTTTATATTGCGTTTTTAATTATGACTTTTGATGTATAATATTGTTTTATTCATGAAGTGTTTCTTCCATCTATTGCATTTTATGATGTGATTTATGGAGAATGATTGTTTTATTATATGCATTGTGTTTTATGATGTTGTTATATTTGTGAAATGCTTTTTATTGTACTTTTATGGCCTAAATGTGGGCCGAATAAAGTCTTGTTGACTGACTGACTGACTGACTATAAAGCAAATTGTTTTATTGGGGGAAACTATTTTGCAAATGTCATGTCTCGAGTGCCAGGGCGCAAGGCATCTGAGGATTAAAAACATGCACATTTCGTATCCTAAATTGGTGCAAGCAAGAAAGCATGGCTGCAACAGGCTACAGTCGCACTGAAACATGTAACATCCATTGTGATTAACTTATTGACTATTAAAAATGTCTTAGACCAAGATGGCCAATCATCAGCCATGGTGTGGATGATTGGTGGGACCCACTGAGGCACAGAATTTAAGGAGTCAACACTTTTTTTGCTGGCAGTTTCACAGGGTTGATTATGTAGAATATTTTCCAAGAGTACTCCATGTTGTATCCCTGCTCATGAAAAAAGCCAACAATATATGCTCTTTTACTAGAATCTGTGTTCACATGCAATCGTTTCACTTAGTTATTTGATGTATGTAGACCATGTATCAGACACATTCAGTATGAAGAGTGCCAAAAGAAGACCTCAGAACTACCAGAGCAGTTCTGGAGCACTCACCCCTTCCCTGGGTTCTGAGTTACCGTGTTTCCAACAAAGACAGCTTGGTTCTTGAGAACCTGACAAATCATTCAGATGAAATTTAGTGGGTGTTCTAAGGAGTGCCGCCTGCACACTAGATAATGCTGGTTTTATTCTGATTCATAAAATAATACCAGAAAGAAGAAAAGTGATGGTTTCGTCTCATCGGGCCGCTGGTTCGAGAAGTGCAGGTAGTGGTCTGCAGTGGGGCAAAATGTTTAGAAGTCTGAACTTGGCCAGAAGGTGTGCAACGTCCTGGTCCAGTTCGGAGACAGGGCGCTGCCAAGGTAAAATGTGATGGCAAAGGCTTTGGTGAGCCATATCATGTTCGTTGAATTCTTGTGTACAAAAGGTTCCAAGTCCACCTGCAAAAGTAGACTCCCTGCTCGTGGAAGAATGGTGTGGATTTTTAAGGTTGTAGATCATATGAGCAGAGAAGCCACTTATTCCTTAAAACCAGAAATGACATTTCTGGGTTGCATTTTACTCCCTGAGGGTTGCTAGTTGAAAGAGGGATGCAGCCCAGTGATTTGGTACCAAACCAGGAAGTTGAGATGGGGTTCACTTAGACAAAGTGGACTCTACCTTTGTAGCAGCTATCAACAAGATACAAGATTGGGAAGTGGGGAGATACTCAAGATGTAAGAGAGACCTCTCTGGCCACAGGCCGGTTCGCTGTTTTCACATGAACCCTTTGTGACACGAGTACCCTAACAAGCTGTTCAAAAGTTAGAGACATGATGGACAGCACTAACTAAAATCTAGTGCTGATGGGGAGGTTTTATCATATGTGGTCAAGTAGATGACTAAGAGGGTGGAGCCTGGGGAGACCAGAAAGCAAAGAACCCCTAATTGGCACAGAGGGTTCACAAACAGGAACTGCACAAGAGGTATCGAAGCTCTGGGATATTCTTCCCCTCGCACCAATGATTACCCTCCAGGAGAATGCTGTTTCAGTTCCGCTGTATATAATTTCCCCCAAAGTTATTTATGAGATTTTTCGAAAAGAAACCAAAAACAATACAGCAGGATAAACACAGGATTGGTACAAAGGTATAGACATAAGTACAGCGATCAAAGCCATTGTGATACATGATATCAAACAAATTGCCTCAATGGGAAACAAACAACTGAGCAGATGTACTGAAAAAAAGAATAAAGGAAGAAAAGAATAAAATACCCATATAATAAATGGTGTGTAGTTCTAGATGTAAATGAATAACATACATAGGTAAGAGACCAAACATCTGCCTACATAGTATTAGAACATCAAGATTACACAGGTCCCAATACTACTAATGATTACCTCCAAACGGAAGGAAGAAAGGGGACAGAGATAGAGAAGAGAAAGAGAAGAAAACACATCAGCCATATAGACAAAGCTCGAAAAGTGCCAAACATAACAGTTATTCACACCTGTGTCTTATGTAGGACACGGTTCCCAAATAAAAGAATCTAGCATTTTCCCAATTTTCGGTGATATCTTGGGGTTACCCATAAGCTGCATTTGCAGGCAGTGTCGTACTGATAAGGTAAGTAACCCAGGCCCACCATGTATGAAATGAGACATGATGCGCTGATTTCCAGTCAATGAGAGCAACTTTAATTGTAATCACCAATAAAAGATCAAGGAGGGTTATGTCCGGTTCTTAATGTGGGTGCGTACTCAGGGCTTCGTGTGGACCAAGCATAATCATGGGGAAATCTAGTGCAATAGTAACATCAAAAGGTTTTACTCAGCTGGGCAGCAATCTGGTCCCAGTAAGGGGTCAGCCACTTACAAGCAAAAGACAAATGTTTAGGGTCACCGCGTTCCGTCTTGCAGGACCAGCAGATATCTTAATCGAAGAGAACCCCCAATGGTACCCCACCTTTGTATGAGTGAACGACAAATATTAACTTTCTTCTGTTTTAAAGATCACCTGGCAGACCCAGAATGACCTCCAGAGAGCTGTATTGCTTCTCCAATTCCACTGCCTACTGTCAAATTCCACAACACAATCTAATCTTTCACGATGTGCCACAGTACTAATCCTTCGGGGGTGCCTGCTCATTTGCTATGGATGCACCCCTGGGACCTGCCAAAGAAAAAAAACAGGATTGTTGGGTGAGGGGGGCCCATGATGGAATTTCTATGGGGCACTGCTGCTACCTGAAATCGTGTGTAGCGAGGGGGCAATCTTTTGAAGGGTTTATAGGCACTTGCAGTTTGTGTGGACATGCTGAGATGACTCTCTGGGACAAATATTGGATGCCAGTATAATGATTAAAAACTGTAGTCATACATGGATTTTCCTACAAAGGTTGTGTCTGACTAGGGCCAGCAGTTTATGGCGCTACATATATGTGCACTTTTGCATGCACTTTGCATTTCCCACTCATTTAGCACTGTCACCTGAAAACCAATAAGCTATCAGGATGCTTCGGCCAGACTCTCAAGGAAATGTTACAGGACTTCATTCTGCCTGGAGAGAGACAGAGGGGGCGTGTCCTCCTCCATTTATGTTTTTGCTTCCGGGGAGGTGCCTCAAGAGAACAGATGTTTCACCCCATTTGAGCTGTGTGTGTAGGAAAGGGTTAGAGCGACCATTGGGCCTGATTATTGCTGGTTGGTAAAGGCCAGTTGAGGACAGAAGATAACTAAGTCCTGATTTGGGAGCAAAGGTAAATACATATCTCTTGAGCTGTGTGGCCGCTGCTGGAGGCCCTGACAGGCAGAAGCACCGAGGACTGGATGTAGGCAATGAGTCAAGAGATTTTGTCTTTCACCACAGTGCACACTGAGGAGATCCAAGCTGCCCGGGCTCGACCATTGTACAAGCTGAGTGAGGCCAACACAGCCTTCCACGAGCTTGCCAGTTATCCCACATGAATGTCATAAAATCCTACCAACATGGGGCAAATTAGTGTTTATTGAAGAGAAGATCAGTGTTGAAGGAGGGGACACAGACCCTACTCCTTACGTCTCAGGAAAGCTACACAAAGGCTCAACTGTTGCCGTTGTGTAATTGTGCTTTGAGTTGGCAGAGTCTCAGCAAAGACATGCAGTATCTTCCAAGGGAGAGAGGAAGCACTGGTTAGTGTCCACGGCGTGGACACCCATACCCCATTATCTGTCCAGCCTAGTGTGAATCTACCTAGTTTGCAGCAGAAGCAGAGATCCAGGAGATACAAATCGAGGCGTCATTCTGCATTCCAAGAGCCCTGATACTGATCCTGAAGTGATCTCACGTACACGTGATACTCCGCACAGACCCGGATCTAGCCATCTACTGGCCACTGTTATCCATCACAACACTATACATTAGCTTACTGCAACCTTGCAGGCCACTGTCCAGTGTGACTCACCTCTAAACAATGCAAAACACAACCAAATACACCATCAACAGACCACCTTGATTCCAGTCATCAAGAATCCAAGAACCGTTAAGGGCGTCCAGTTTTGAATAGCATTGTGGTATTCATACAAATGGTGGGAATGCACTGTACAAACGCACTTAACATAACATAAATAACGTCTCACTGCACTTTTGCACCATTTTATAAGTCCTGAACGGGGTGACTTGGGTGGTGTGCAGTCCTAATCTTGGGCAGTCGAACTGATAGATACGTTTATTCATCTGTGCTCATCATGGACCCCATCTGGGGTTACCGGCTATTTCATTAATAGTCTACCCTTATGTCACTTGCAACCCAATCTACCCTTTCGGTTTCCTTATATTAGTTGATGGGAGCATAAGGGTTTTCTACCAGAATTTCAAGATCCTAATACTGACCTGGCAAAATATCTTAGCCAACATATTGACTACCACAATATTGAGATGTCATGTATATGTGGGTAAATATAGATTTACTTAACTTTGCATATATGACCCTTGAAAAAATATATATATATCATGTGATCAAGGCCCTCCGGGGCTGAAACTCGTAATGGCGATAAGCTGCTGAAGGAAAAATAAAGAAATTCTTGCACTTACTTGACGTCCGTGCTCCAATCTTTGGTGACAAGCTGCAAAAGGGAGTGGAGAAACGCAGAAAATATATATATATATATATATATATATATATATGGTAGGATGATGCAATTGAAATAAAATCAGCGGGTAAAGGAGGCAACATCATTATCATGACCCAATCAGATTATGTCAAAGAAGCACTAAGGCAATTGGCAGATGACAAATGCTACAGCTGCTTGAAAACGAACCCTCTTAACAAATTCAGCAAATACTAACAGAAAAATGTAAAACTTGGGTAGAATCTAACTTGATGGACGAAGAAGAAGCAAAATACCTAACAACAGAACATCCAGTTATGGTGACAATTTATTTTCTACCCAAGATACATAAGGACAAAAAACACCCACCGGGAAGGCCCATAGTATCAGCTAAAGGGTCAATTTTGGAATCAGTCTCCAACTACATTGATCACTTCCTGGCCCCCTTGGTGAAGGATTTAAACTCCTACCTCAGAGATACATCGGATCTTCTAAAAAAATTGGATGGAATCCCATGGCATTCATCATATAAATTGATAACAATGGATGTGATATCCCTGTATATAAGCATTGAACACCAAGTAGGCTTGAACGCTTGCCAACACTTTTCAGGCAAAAGAAATATTCAGTTCTCTGAACATAACAAAATGCTTTTGGAAATGTTATCCATGTGTTTAAATAATAAAAAAATTTATTCAACAAAACAATCTACAAACAGGAACGTGGAACCGCCATGGGTTTTTCCTTTTCACCCAATTACGCGAATTTAGTAATGGGGTGATGGGAACAAAAATTTGCATGGGCTCCAAGTCGTGACAAATACACAGAAAAGATAATGTTCTGGATGCGTTTCATCAATGATCTTTTGATAATATGGGATGGAACAGAAGAAGAATTTGCAAGCTACTTCAATATACTAAATAACAACTCTAAAAATCTAAAACTAACCTATGAAATCAGCAGTGAATAGAGTCAACTTCCTAGACACTGGGAATATTTATAGACAACAACATGGTGCAAACTACCTTACATCGAAAAGAAATAGCTACGAATGCTATTTTACATGCAGAGAGCTTCCATCAAGATAATTTGAAGTGGAGTATCCCTTATGGAGAATTCTTAAGAATCCGCAGAAATTGTTCTATGGGTCAAGACTTCAACGAAATGAGTCAACAAGCAGAGAGGAGATTTCGAAAAAGAGGATATCCAACAAAAATAATCAAGAAGAGTCTAGAAAAGGTGAAAGGAAGAAAACGATCAGACATCCTCTACAATACAGAAAAGAAAGAATCTAAGAACATCATCAGACTTATAACAACATTCTCTGCTGAATCAAAAAAGCTTCAGAAAATCTACAAAAAAACTGGGGAATTCTACAACTAGATCCCACAGCTGCATAAATAATGGGAAGTCATCCTCAGATCACATATAGAAGAGCACCAAATTTGAGGGACAAACCGACACACAGTCATTTAAAAAAATCGGAAGACATGGTTACACACAGAAGGTTTTTGGGGCTGCAATAAGTGCAAAGCATCTAGATGGCAAATGGTTCCAATTGGAGAATCAAGCAACACATAAACTGCAAAAGCAAATTTGTTATGTATATAATTGAATACCCATGTAAGAAAAAATAAGTGGGAAGTACAACATGTGAATTAAAAAAACGAATTCTTGAACACATCAGGGCCACGTGCAATAAAGATCGGAGCAATGCGGTGGCAAAACACATGGAAGAGAAACACGAAAGCAATTGGGAAAAACTACAATACTATGCATTTGAACAAATCCCCATGCCAGAGAGAGGGGGTGATTGGGAGAAAGTGTTAAGACAAAAAGAATCAAAACATATCCTGGCGTTAAGAAACTCTCACCCGATGGGCCTAAACCAAAATGAAGAACTATATGTGCACCTTAGAAATTAGAGAAAAACAATCGTGAAATATAAAGAATAAAAGAATAAAAAGAAAAACCTGAAGATCAAACAATCTGTGAATAACAACTAATCGGTAAAAATTGAAATGATCATTACAAATCGATGAGCAAATATAAAACAACAGATTTTGAAGTAATAAGAATATCCAAGAAGGTATCTCCACTGGGGAAATCACAAGAAATAAAAAGCAAAAAGGATAAATTAAAATGCATCAATGAACATTCATGACAATCTTGGATGGAACACACATATATTAACAAAGAACGGTTCTTGAACTGCTTTGTCGTAATCAGAAAAAATGTGTCACAAATGGATATGCTCTGATTCATAAGGGACATATTATGGGCAAAAAATGTTAAACATGTTTGCACAGAAAGGATTGTTTGAAAGTGAAAGTATTAAGTCCTCCCCAGTTTCAATGAATTTCACACTTATTATTAAATTAAAAGCAGTCTTTGCACAGTCACAATAATAAGCACTTTAAAATTGCATGATTTGCACAAAAGCACGAATTGCACTTTCTTTGCTCTGTAAAAAGTTTTACTCAAAGTAGACTACCATAATCAGAAGCCTTTGCAGTTGTAACAGGAAATGAGAAAAAATGGGTGGTGACAGGAGATAAATGCACTGACAATGATGGTGGGAGAACAACCCGTGATCAAGGTCTGAGGGCAGACCGAAACGCGTTGGGTCAGAATTTTATACTCTATGCTGAAATGGAAATAAAACAGTGAAGAAACTTGCCTGAGAGTCTGCTCTATAAATATATATATATAGTCTCTTGAGAGATAGATTGAAATTAGGTGAAGAAAAAACGAACACCTTTAGATTCATCACTACCTTCACTAGAGATTCAGAAAGACTGCAACACGTACTTACACGTAACTGGCACATATTGAAATCTGACTCTGTCATTGGAAGGGATATACCAGACCATCCCAAAACGACATATAGACGCTGTCGTTCCTTAAAAGATTCCCTAGTTCAGAGCCACTTCGATACAATCCCGTATAATCCCAGGGTGAGTAATCTGACTGGATTTTTCCCATGCAACAAGTGCAAGGCGTGTAAAAATAGTGTAAAGACAACAACATATCAAATACCGGGGATGTTGGGTCCTAAAAAAATCACCAAGTTTCTAACCTGCACCACACCATTTTGTGTGTACAGTTTGGTCTGCCCGTGCAATTTGAAATATATAGGCAGCACGATACACCCTACAAACGCAGGATTTTAGAGCATGCTAGGGCCATCGAAAGAAACGATGTAACTTACCCCGTAGCCAGGCACTTCGCCCTTTTCCATCAAAGCAACAGAAATCTGCTCAAGTTCTACTGTCTAGACCACGTTCCAGCTCATGAGCGTGGAGGAAACAGGGAACTTAGATTACGAAGACTTGAATCTAGATTTATAGTAGATTTGCATACTAAAGCACCAACTGGCCTCAATACTGAAGAAGAGTTAGCTATACATCTAGGCTAGTGGCTTTAGAATTACTGTGTCATATGGATAGATGATGTCTCCTCATATTTCTAGAAAATCTTTTTCCCTCACAAATGACATGTATATCACTGTAAACACTGCACAAAAATGATTGGAAGCTGGATATACAGCAGCCCAGTTGTGTGTAAAATTGTAGATAAATTTGTTTGTTTTGGATGGACTTGATGGTAATAAGCCGGAATAGTTATAGGTTATACTATTTATTTGGTATTTCTTTTTCAAAATTAATTTTGAATGAGCAATTGTTGAACCGCCAATGATAGCCATGTCAATTTGGTGGAGTAAGGACAAAAACTCGTTGTACTAACAATCGGGTATAATTGAGTCTGCATCATTTAATAACGTGTCTAGAACACTAGTGCGAAATTGTATGCATCTGAATTCATCAAAGTCAAATATAAATGTTGCATTATCATTAAGCCCTTCCGGGGGCGGGATAGTATATTCTATGGAGCAGGAACAGATTGTAAACGAATTAATTTGTTTATTGGAAAAGGAATCAATAATTATTTCAATATCTGCTGCATGCATGTTTTAATCTAATGTATATTGTAATTTTAAATTACAATTTAGGTAATGACCGTAAATTAAATTGTAAATATCTTTGCACAGTGATGTATGCTCATTCGGGGCAAGAGTTTCTGCAGATAAAATAGAACTAATGCTCACCCTATGTATTACCGATTGGGATTAAGATGATTGCATATCATGTAAATACGATTGTAAATATTTCTTTGTTCACCATGTCGAAGCGCTCAGTTATAGCGAGACTTAAGGACATTGACATTGATTGTTGAATCATAATATGAATGTATATCAGGTTCTAAATTTGCGAAGAAACCTTTCAAAGATGGCCGCCATGAATTAGAGTATGTGTCCATCCTCTATATCTATTTTCATTTATGTTTACGAATTTGACCCCGGAAGTACTTCCGTTAAGATTGGGTTTAAGTATGGCGATGTTTCCTGTCTATGTTAAACAGTAGGAAAAAGGCGCGAAGCCGAAACGTGTCCTGTTCATTTGTATGCGGTAAATAAAAGAATACCATATATTCACCTTCATCTGTGTGCGGTCTCTTCGCTTGCTTGCCGAGTGGGGTATTGAGCTACATATATTTCCGAGGTACCATCGCCACGGACAACTGACCGGCACCCGTTCCTGAGTGCTGCTTGCGACCACTGATGGAAACATGGAGCTGCAACTGACGTCGCTTTAGCACCGCCGAAGATATCACAGAGAAATTCAGAGAGACGAGACGCGGACGGGTGAGTCGGAGGACGCGCACGTCCCCGTTTCTTTCTCTCAGAGTGATTTCACAGTTAAATATCTATATGGTGTGCATCTTGCATAATCGGCTGGAACGCTTTTGAAGGTGATCGTAAAACTTTATTTAACACTGACAGAGACACAATACAACAATAAGGAATGTATTCCGATGAGGCACGCCGCGAAGCAGCGGCCGACATTTTTAAGAAAGGTACTGCACAACATGGTGCTGAGAGCTCCGCCACAACCAGTGCACAAGGAACTTTAAAATCTCAATTTGGCAAATTGGAACGACTGTTCGAACGTGAAATCCGCAAATGGTGACAAGCCACCTCTCTCCAGAACTATATTGAGGTACAACGTATCCCACGCGGTTTACGCATTTACATCATCCCGGCCTATGAAAACCCGGACCCACAATTGCTTGACGAGTGGGCAGCTTATACTGCGGATGTATCTGGAGGAATGCTGAAAATTATAATAAAATTTGCGTGGAGCGATAGAGAAAAGTGCCAGAAGGAAATTGAGGAACTGGAAGTACTGATTTCTCAGGATCCGGATACGAAGCTGAGGGATGAACTGAGGGAAAGCATGAAGAAACGTCTCTTGGCATACGAAGATAAAATCAGGCAACGTAAACAAACTAAATTTAATAGAGACGCTCGTGATTATCAACAAGGAAGAGTTCTCATGTTCGCACGCTAGTTTGATGCACCTCGCAGAGCACTGAGAACCAGCGCTAATAAGAAGATTGCTGAACAGAGAGAACAAAGAGAAACCTCTGAATCGGACATCACAACAGATAATGAACAGTCGGGAGATGAAAGAGCGGCACCGAGTGGGCAACATCCAACGCAGTCCCATTTTCGCGAAGAGTTCCAACTTATGTGTCAGACGTGGCAAAGAGGCAGCAGGGGCAAACCCCAAGAAAGAAGACAAGAAAGACGTGAAGAGGGGGCTTCGGCAGAGGGAAACCAAGGAGTGGCCTCACATACACGCAGCAAGAGGGGAACAAGAAGATAAATCTTGTGGAAGATTTAACCATCATCAACCTAGCGACACATAAACTGACAAAACCTGAAGAAATGGTACTTAAAAAAGGATTGACCTTCTGTCCATCTCAGAATTTTGAATTTACCCAGACAAGAATTGACCTGTATCTCTTTACGCGAAAATTAAAACTCTTCAAATTCTTCAAAATGAAAAATGTACATGGTCAAAGTGAAAATACAGCGAGAACAGCAGGATCCAGTGAAATAACGGACAATCTCTCTGGGGAAGACCTGCAAACTCTGCAAATATTGGCAAGTCAACAAAAAGAAAGTTCTCAGGAGCGAGGATTGAGTTCTATCTCAACCGCTGAAAGTTTTGGCATTGTACAAAAAACAGCGAAGACAAACTTCAGACCACGATCAGTATTTACACCAAACACATCTTTTGATACTATTGATACTTTTGAGGAAGCGGTAAAGAATGATCTGTTACAAATGAGGACAACAAAATCTAAAAAATTTAAAGAGGGACACGCAAATCTCACGATAGAGCAACGACAAGCCCTAGCAAAGATACGGGCTGATACTAACATAATTTGCAAACCTTCAGACACAGGAGGGAACATTGTGCTTATGACACGGGACTTTTACTGCACTGAGGCTTTAAGGCAGTTATCAGACACCACTTGCTACAGTAAAATCACCAAGGAGGAGTACAATAGAAGTATTTCGGAATATCATGATATGATTGAAAAATGGCTGAATCACGGAATGATTGATGTAAATGAACATACATTTTTAAGTTGTCAACAACCAGTCACTCCGATATTTTATCATCTACCCAAAATCCATAAGAGTTCTACAGCACCGCCGGGTAGACTGATCATCTCATCTAAGGGCAGCCTGACAGAAGCTATGTCACAATACTTGGATTTCTTCTTGATTGACTTTGTAAAAATGTTACCGTCATATATCCGTGATACGACAGATTTTATGCGGATAATTTCAAATATCATTTGGGAACCAGACATGTTTATGATTGTTTGAGACGTAACGAGTCTTTACACATGTATTTCTCATCAGGACGGTATCAATGCAGTCAAATATTTCCTCAAGGGGAGGTCCTTAAAATTCTTGCAACATAACGCAATGCTGATTGAGTTTTTAAAGTTTTGCCTGACTAATAATATTTTCCTCTTCCAGCGTCAATATTTTAGACAGATCAAAGGTACAGCGATGGGCACCTGCTTTGCCCCCAGTTATGCGAACTTGTTCGTAGGCTGGTGGGAGAAGCAGGTGGCCTGGTCCGAAGAGAACAACCAGTGGGTATCATCGGTCATCGGATGGTATCGTTACATCGATGACCTTTTCATATTTTGGAAGGGCACAAAAACAGAGGCAGAATTATACATTAAGCAGTTGAATACCAATACAGTAAACCTTCATTTTAGTGGACAAATAAGCAACACAGAGGTCAACTTTCTAGATCTAAAAGTCTTTATTAGGGATGGTCAAATCTGTACCTCCCTTTTTAGAAAAGTCACAGCAGGAAATTCAGTCCTGGAAGCTAGCAGCAGTCACCCTAGACCTCTTAAAAACAGTATCCCATATGGGGAATTGCTGCGACTTAAGAGAAATTGTTCTAGTAACGAGGACTTTTTGGAAGCAGCAAATGAAGCCATTGAAAGGTTTAGGATACGAGGGTATTCAAGTCAACTTCTCCAGAAGAATCTCGATAAAGTGAGTAAAATTCCTAGAACCAGTCTCTTGAGAGAAGATTGAAATTAGGTGAAGAAAAAACTAACACCTTTAGATTCATCACTACCTTCACTAGAGATTCAGAAAGACTGCAACACATACTTACACGTAACTGGCACATATTGAAATCTGACTCTGTCATTGGAAGGGACATACCAGACCATCCCAAAACGACATATAGACGCTGTCGTTCCTTAAAAGATTCCCTAGTTCAGAGCCACTTTGATACAATCCTGTATAATCCCAGGGTGAGTAATCTCACTGGATTTTTCCCATGTAACAGGTGCAAGGCGTGTAAAAATAGTGTAAAGACAACAACATATCAAATACCGGGGATGTTGGGTCCCAAAAAAATCACCAAGTTTCTAACCTGCACCACACCATTTTGTGTGTACAGTTTGGTCTGCCCGTGCAATTTGAAATATATAGGCAGCACGATACACCCTACCAAACGCAGGATTTTAGAGCATGCTAGGGCCATCGAAAGAAATGATGTAACTTACCCCGTAGCCAGGCACTTCGCCCTTTTCCATCAAAGCAACAGAAATCTGCTCAAGTTCTACTGTCTAGACCACGTTCCAGCTCATGAGCGTGGAGGAAACAGGGAACTTAGATTACGAAGACTTGAATCTAGATTTATAGTAGATTTGCAAACTAAAGCACCAACTGGCCTCAATACTGAAGAAGAGTTAGCTATACATCTAGGCTAGTGGCTTTAGAATTACTGTGTCATATGGATAGATGATGTCTTCCTCATATTTCTAGAAAATCTTTTTCCCTCGCAAATGACATGTATATCACTGTAAACACTGCACAAAAATGATTGGAAGCTGGATATACAGCAGCCCAGTTGTGTGTAAAATTGTAGATAAATGTGTTTGTTTTGGATGGACTTGATGGTAATAAGCCGGAATAGTTATAGGTTATACTATTTATTTGATATTTCTTTTTAAAAATTAATTTTGAATGAGCAATTGTTGAACCGCTAATGTCAACCATGTCAATTTGGTGGAGTAAGGACACAAACTCGTTGTACTAACAATCGGGTATAATTGAGTCTGCATCATTTAATAACGTGTCTAGAACACTAGTGCGAAATTGTATGCATCTGAATTCATCAAAGTCAAATATAAATGTTGCATTATCATTAAGCCCATCCAGGGCGGGATAGTATATTCTATGGAGCAGGAACAGATTGTAAACGAATTAATTTGTTTATTGGAAAAGGAATCAATAATTATTTCAATATCTGCTGCGTGCATGTTTTAATCTAATGCATATTGCAATTTTAAATTACAATTTAGGTAATGACCGTAAATTAAATTGTAAATATCTTTGCACAGTGATGTATGCTCATTCGGGGCAAGAGTTTCTGCAGATAAAATAGAACTGATGCTCACCCTATGTGTTACCGATTGGGATTAAGATGATTGCATATCATGTAAATACGATTGTAAATATTTCTTTGTTCACCATGTCGAAGCGCTCAGTTATAGCGAGACTTAAGGACATTGACATTGATTGTTGAATCATTATATGAATGTATATCAGGTTCTAAATTTGCGAAGAAACCTTTCAAAGATGGCCGCCATGAATTAGAGTATGTGTCCATCCTCTATATCTATTTTCATTTATGTTTACGAATTTGACCCCGGAAGTACTTCCCTTAAGATTGGGTTTAAGTATGGCGATGTTTCCTGTCTATGTTAAACAGTAGGAAAAAGGCGCGAAGCCGAAACGCGTCCTGTTCATTTGTATGCGGTAAATAAAAGAATACCGTATATTCACCTTCATCTGTGTGCGGTCTCTATGCTTGCTTGCCGAGTGGGATATTAAGCTACATATATATATATATATATATTTTTGACTATATTTTTTACATTCCGTTTTTAACATAGGACTGACCGAAACAATTTTAATTATTAATTGATTAAAAAGAAATTTTAGCCCTTATTTATTATCATATATTATAATGTATGGAAATAAGTTGTTATGTACTCATTATATGTTTATTTATGGTTATGTCTATTCGTACCCACGATCAAAGGCAATTTGCGATAGTGTAATACAATATTGTAAGTACACAAAATAAGTATATTAATTGTGGGGGAGAGAGAGAGAAAAAGCAAAAACGGAAATGTATCAAATTTGTAATACCATAAAACCGCAGTATGTCTTCCATGTCCATGGTGAAATCACCGGAACTTTGCACTAATCACTGTCACTTTAAAAGGGGAGAAAATGGTAATGAGCGTTGTCATGTGATCAAGGTCCAGGAGGGACCGAAACGCGTCATGGCCGACTGAAAATAAACATCTCTTGCACAGAAACGTGGTCCGTGTCTGCTTTCCGTTTCCAGGACTGGTGAAAGCATTGAAGCAGTACGAGAGGATATATATATATATATCAACAATCCTTTTTCACACGCGGTTCCCTGGAACCAGGAACGGACTCCTCTTATTTTGTGAAAATTTGTTGTTTTATTTAGTTCGTGCGCTGTGCCGCCATGACGCGTTTCGGCCTTTGCAGGCCTTGATCACATGACGTGCCTACAAGTCCTTCCCACATTCAAAGTGCAATGCCGATATGGAAAACAGACTAGCGTCCTGAGTTCCAATGTCACAATGCAAAATAGCAGCTTATTAATACGTACATATGGATTGATCATAGATATAGTAAACATGTGCAAAATGCAAATACAAATTTCAAGTATAAATACATTCAATATGTCACACATGTATAAAAACATCCTTAAAATATTGTTTAAAAGCCCAATGCTTCTCAATTGCAGTATAATACGTTTTTGTATGTTATAATACTAAAAGAATGTTAATATCATAAAAGATCAACCTTAAAACAACGTCTAAGAGTAATACTGCCCAAGTGGGCTTGTACTCCGCAGCTAAAAATTGTAAAGTGCATAGATAGGTGCAAAGTGCTAAAAAGTGTTGAAAGTGTTTAATTTGCATATGCCTGTGCTCCTAAGAGCATATTGCTGCAAATAAAGTGTCTAGTGCAAAAACAGTGCTAAATTGCTTTTATAAAATCAATTTTTTTACAAAATGAAAGGTTGTGTACAGGGATTGTGAGGTACAGCGTGTTTTAACTATATAAGCCTTAAGGCATGTAAGTTAAATTGGATGTGTTACTGGTCATTATAGTCAAATCTTAGAGCTAGGACATTACTAGAGCCAAGTGTACAGGTCCTCAGTGGTATTGAGTCCCTGTGGGTTTTTGCTATCAAATTCCAAAATATACCTGGTTTTAAGCTTCCTTAGAATTGCCTCCCTATCGCCACCTCGTCTTAATGGAGGAACTAAGTCCACGGCATAGAATTTTAGAAGTTCCAAATCGTTGCCGTGGACTTCTTTGAAGTGGCGGGCCACCGGGTAGGTTGAGTCCGAATTTGTTATGGCCCTTAGGTGCTGGAGAATCCTCTTGTGGACCTGCAGTTTTCTGCTTCCCACGTACCGCAGTCCACAAGAGCACTCCAGCACGTAAATAGCAAATTCCGTTTTACATGTAAGTAGCTTGTTGATTTTGGTGGGCTTATCAGAAAATGGCGTGCAGTAAGATGTTTTACTAGTTCCAAACTTGCACGCCCTACAGGAGGAGCATCTGAGTGGATGAGTAGGCATTGCTTGAAGCTAAATTCGAGTAAAACCGAGGTGGTGCTGTTTGGAAAGCTTTCTCCTCTTTGGTCACCAGCCTGGTGGCCAAGTTCTTTGGGCCCCCTTCCTCCTCCGGTGGCGAAAGCAAAAAATTTGGGGGTCATAATAGATGAGAAGCTTCATTTTAAATCTCAGATTTCAAAGGTGGTGTCCTCGGCGTTTTTTACAATCAGAACGATGCGTAAAATCCTTTCCTATATTCCTAGAAAGGCTAGGAAAACTGTTTTAACCACTTTGGTTTTATCCAAGTTGGACTATTGTAATGCTTTGTATATCAATTTGCAGTCCAACCAGTTCAGAAGGCTACAATCAGTTCAGAATGCCGCTGCTAGATTGGTTCTGGATGTCCCTAAACACCAGTCCATCAGGGCCGGGATTCAAGATCTGCATTGGCTTCCAGTTGGCCAGCGTGTGAAATTTAAGGCACTTTGCATCGCATACAAGGCACTTCATGGAGACGGCCCACAATTTCTTCATCACGTTTTAACTGGTACTCTCCCAGTAGGTCACTACGATCAGCTAATGCCTTTTTAATGCTCACCCCCAGAGTTAAAACGATGAACTGGGGGGGTAGGAGCTTCAGACATAGTACTACTAGGATATGGAACGCTCTTCCGCTTTTTCTTAGGAAGATTACATCCCTGCTTGAATTCAGGAAACACCTTAAGACCTGGCTTTTTAAAAACTAGTCTCCTGCTTCAGTATGTGGTCCGCAATGCGCCTAGACACCTATGGGTAGTAGTGCGCTATACAAATTGTTATAACATAACATAACATCTGACAAAACCTTTCCGGCCTGCCAACCAGCCGGCACCTGATCTTACTTCAGGGCTGCTGCTAACCAGGAAGTCACTAGTAGATGTTGCCTTTCTGAATGTTATTGTGGGTGTCTGAGGAGGTTTGTCCCCCACCACTGGGTCACTTAGCACAAATATATATATATATATATATATATATATATATATATATATATATATATATATATATATATATACATATATATATATATATATATTCCAACAAAAATTCGCGTAGCTACCCACGCCACTTTCAATGGCGGGCCGAGGCGGGATCGCGAATCCCAATAAATCCAATCGAGTACCGTTGCAACAGTCTCCACAACAATACGCCACGGCCACAAATTGTCTTTCAGTGCGATTTATTTGTTCAAGACCACGTCACTCTACGCGTTTCGGAGCGTCCTGCTCCTTTCTCACGAGTAAAAGTGAATGCAAAACAAAGTGTTTTTAAAGTATCATGTGACACCTCAACAATAGAAAGTGAAAACAGACCCATTTACGGAAAACACAACATTTCTCAGCAATGGCAAATTTCTTTTAAATATCATATTAACTCATTGTTCAAAAACATTACTTCATATTTGAATTAACATTGAAATAAAGTAGTATAAAGCAAGTGTGTGTCAATGTGCAACAATAATATAGAATCTTTTTCAATCGGGACATATAAGACAACCCTAATTAAACAATCATGCGCCATACCACGTTTCATGCATTGCGCTGGTAACAGATACATATGTTAGAGGCTATCCTCACGGACCAGTGTATATTGCCTGAACCCTACAGGTAATCTTATTCATATTATCATTCAACAAAAATAGTTGATTCATCACGTGATTTTATCCGCACTCTATGTACATAATATTCCATATAATCAGCGCATAAACACCAAGTTATACCCAAGTGGGCAACCTCTGTCGCATCCTCACTTCAATTCTGCCCCACTGATATAATTAATTCAGTACAAAACTAATAAGACTTTTCTCTTTCTACTGTATGCTCATCAACGTTTAAACGTTTAAACAATGGTATCACCATGTCAGATATTTTTCACTCATTTTGCCTTCCACTTGCTGTAACATATTTATCCGTAACCTGCAAAAAACCACAAACAATAACAATTTAAATTATAATTGTGCCAACCTGTATACGGTTACCACCTCTTCTAGTTTTGTACTGAATTAATTATATCAGTGGGACGCAAATATATAAGAGTATCTAATATGATGTGATAAAGTATAGGAAGCTTGACCCAAAAGCCCACTTGGGCAGAATTGAAGTGAGGATGCGACAGAGGTTGCCCACTTGGGTATAACTTGGTGTTTATGCGCTGATTATATGGAATATTATGTACATAGAGTGCGGATAAAATCACGTGATGAATCAACTATTTTTGTTGAATGATAATATGAATAAGATTACCTGTAGGGTTCAGGCAATATACACTGGTCCGTGAGGATAGCCTCTAACATATGTATCTGTTACCAGCGCAATGCATGAAACGTGGTATGGCGCATGATTGTTTAATTAGGGTTGTCTTATATGTCCCGATTGAAAAAGATTCTATATTATTGTTGCACATTGACACGCACTTGCTTTATACTACTTTATTTCAATGTTAATTCAAATATGAAGTAATGTTTTTTGAACAATGAGTTAATATGATATTTAAAAGAAATTTGCCATTGCTGAGAAATGTTGTGTTTTCCGTAAATGGGTCTGTTTTCACTTTCTATTGTTGAGGTGTCACATGATACTTTAAAAAAACACTTTGTTTTGCATTCACTTTTACTCGTGAGAAAGGAGCAGGACGCTCCGAAACGCGTAGAGTGACGTGGTCTTGAACAAATAAATCGCACTGAAAGACAATTTGTGGCCGTGGCGTATTGTTGTGGAGACTGTTGCAACGGTACTCGATTGGATATATATATATATATATATATATATATCCTTTCAGACTTAGAGTGAAGCATAAATTATGCAAGAAAGTAAGTAGGGGAAATCACTTGTTATTTCACCACTCCCTTAATTTTTTTTCCCCATGGGCAGATCTTCACAAAACTTGGTATACTAAAACTTAGCTGACTAAGTAGATTACCAGGTTTCATGCACATTCGTCCACAGGGTCAAAAGTTAGTACGCAATTGCGTTAAGAAAAGTAAATCTACACTTACCTATATAAAAACCTACCTTTCGTGATGTAGTGATAATTGGTATTTTGGTCACAATATTTTTAGAAGTTTTATAGTTTTGCCTTCACTATTCTGACGATTAAAAGAGTTATTTAATTTATTGAGAACCAAAATAGGATGTCTTGTCTTGGCAAGGCATGATAATAAAATGTATCTTCTACCACCTAGGCTGGAGGTTTAGTTAATAGCCCCCTCAAGGACACCTTTGGTAGACTCTTGTTATGTCACCAGTGGGTGGAAAGCTTCCTGATTGGAAGAGAAGATCAAAGCTACCCTCCTCCTCTGTCAGATGGTGGAGAAAAACCTAGAGTAATTTTCAGACCCAAGGAGAAATATGTTTTGGACAGTGTTCTGGTTCATTAAAGGTCCGTAGTCTTTCCCCAAGTTGTTGCTGTGCAGGATAGAATTGCAATAGATAGTCGAAATAACCACCCTCTAGAAACAGGAGGAGAGTGGAGAATGGAGTGCTGTTGAGAGCTGACTTGTAGAATCTCTCTGACTGGTAGTGATCAATGTATTGTGTAGAACCTGCAATTATTTTAGGTAAAGCTGTTCTGACGAGGTATCTTTCTTGTTTACTTTGAGCTAGTGGTGTTTGTTTAATTGGTACTTGAAGGAGGTTTATGAAGAGAAATTTGGAGAGCGGTACTAGTTGAGTCAACCTCTATCCTCGCTGAGTTCTCCATGTGCTGTGTTTCAGTCAGTGTCATCAAAGTTCTTGAGGAGACAAACATTCAGAGACAGTCTGGCTGAGGTTGTTGTGTTATGCGGTTCTTATTCAGGTCATGTCTCCCAGTTTCTTCATCACTGAGCGCTTTTCCTTGCAGACATTTGTGTATGCGCTTGTGGGTTTGTCGATGCAGGCTCGTCCATCCATCTCTCTGTGGACAAACAATGCCCAGTGTAGTTAGAGTTTGGCTGCATTGGTTTTCGGGTTTTTCCTGCTGTGCGTTAAGAAGGGGGAGGCGATCAATAGTAACCTGTAGGCCAAATGTGCATGAGGGTGATATATTGTTTTATCTGTGCAGGGTCGTTCGATGTGGGGGGGCATAGGAGCAGCGGTCGAAGTGCATTGAAAAAATCATGGGAACTATGATCCTCACTGGAATTGGGGTGGGGTCAGTGAATGTGTGGGTGGGGTCAAACGCGTGGCTAAAAAGAACAACATATTCAGTAACTACTTTGGTGGGCTTTCACTTTTGGGTAACTGCATAGAAAATAATGTAACCAGCTTAAATGAAAAATACATGCAAGTTAAACGAATCAGTTAGAAATGCACTATTACATCTTTTGAAACCTCTGTTGGTTAATGTGATCACTGCTGATGTCTGTGAGTGTAACCAGGGAGCCACATAATTTAATACCAGTTGGTGCAGTGGAAAATAGCGACTTGGGTATTTTTAGTGCTACGAGGTCCCAGCCAGAGACAGAAAGCACTATGAATATGTAAGACATTATTTTAAACGTGCATTACACACAGTATAAGATAGGCTGCTGCAAAATGTGCAAAAAGATTTAGGTTTAAGATAAACCAGTGCTTGCAAAATATAGATTTTAGTAACATGCAATTGAACTGTATCTAGTGCAAATATTTTTATGTGTCCATTAATAGCACACATACTACATCTCAGCTAGTAACACCCTTACAATACTATTCAAAAAGAATACATCTCTTGTCATCTCGAAGCTTCAAGTGACTCCATCAATTAAAGCGAATACTGGGTTCCAAGCAGCCTTTAGATTTAGAATTAACCAATTGCACACATTTACATTTCTTTCAGTCATAAGGCAAACTGGAAAGGAGCCTTGTTTCTTGTTTACCTCTCCGTCCCTCCCTTGTCTTCACAGCACAGTAGACTCCCTTCCTTCCATTTCAGCAGAGGCATCTCAACTGGCTGAATTAACTGTCCTGGTGGTTGTCTTTTAACAAAAAATACGGGCATGGTTTTTGCTAAACTATAAAGTTTGGGAACACAGTCCTCCAGGAGCTCCTAGCCACTTCGAACTCTACAGTGGAGGCGTGATTCACCACACTGTAGAGGGGAGCAAGCCAATGAAAGCTCGAGCCAGGCTTGAGCCAGATGCCTGGCTCAGCTCGAGGTCCTCTTGACTACACAAGCACAAAGTCAGCAAGCTTTCATGTGGCTGCTGCCTGTCACCACATACACCTAGAAATAAAGACAAATCTTTGATTACAAACATTTGAAGTAAAACAGAGAAACAGATACCCATCTAGTGGCTGAATTGTACAGTGTAAAACAAGAAATCTCGGTTTCTCCACCTGATAAAATTGTGTGATCCTAGGCAAATATTTTTGTTCACCTAGACCCCTGTTTCTTCATCTTCACATTTGAGAGAGCGTTCAAATACGTGTGTTCAGGATGTGCACTATACAAAAACCTGTTGTTATTCTATTGTGCAACTATAGTGTTCCTCCGTCTGAATTACAAATCTACACCACATATATATGGTAAACATGACAGCTGACTTGCCCCACTAGTTCAATAATGTCATTGTCTAGAAGGAAGTAGAGGGCAGGCATGCTTTTAAGTTAATGTTTAAAAAGTATCATTTTAAAAATACTTCTAAATGCAGTGATATAACAGGAAGTACTGAAACACATATGCATGTTAAAAAATACACTTTTCTTTTTTTAATTTTGAAGCAACTTCATCATATTTGAACATGACATTTGTCACATGACTTACATGCCAAATATTTTCAGGGCTCTTAGAGCCAAGCCAGACCCCTGGATCAGCTCTGGCTTGGCTCGCCCTGTTATTTGTTGGCTCTCCCACCTCTACCACACCAATGTTTTTTCAGCACAGATGTGCTTATGCTGCAAAATTTATTTACTCAGAAAAGGGTAGTTGTGTGGGGCTCTGCATGAAATGTTTTACTTGGGTCCCCAAGCACTTTAGGCATGACTGTGTCTGGTGGTGTATTACAGTATGGATGTGAGTCATTTGACCCTCTGCCTAACTCATGTAAGCTTTGTCAATCTATCTAATTGGAACTGGTTGACTTCGTGCAATACAATACATTCTGTTGTGTTATTGGAAAGTAGGGGTATACTGCCGGACCTCGGTTTCCGAAGCTATTTCTGAGTCGCCAACCCAGTGAAATATGCCGAATTTGTCCTGGTGTAATTTTCCAATAGCAGGATACAATTGAGCAGCGGCTGTACGTTATTTATATTCCGTTTGGTGCAGCAACCTGCAGTTGGATAAGGGACTTTCTTATTTTAACATTCAACTGGGCCCCAAAAAAATGGCCTGATTTTAAGGCCCTCAGTCTTCCTTTTGTTGAAGTATCATCCTGGCTTGGCGGCATCACGAGCCTTACACCGAGACACTAATGCAATGGAAGGAGACAAAGGCCCACAGCTTATCACCTCACAAGTACTTGAGAGAAACTATGACTTGGAGGCAGGTTTTTCACTTTGTTAAACCCCCTATGTTAGAGAAGTGAATGCACTGTAAGAATGTCATATGGATCTGTGTGTATGAGTAATTACACAAATAATGATTTAAATGGCACCTGCAATGTTTTCTATTTAATTTTTGTATAGCGCTACTCATCCCAGTGTAGGGTGTCAGAGCACTTTACATTACACATAGACACAATAAATCATACAAGTGTGTAAATCAATGTACAGGAAATGTTACTTAAGACAATGAGGGTTATAAGGTGTAGGTATCACATATTGTCCATACTTGTAGGCGTTATATGTTAAGAGTGAACGGTCAGGAGTAGCCCATTCAGGATATAAAACATAATGCAGTGACTAGGGATGTCTGTACTAACAAGACTTTATTAATTCCCTAAGGAACCCTTCTTTGCAATCTTAGAATAACCACAGATTGTGGAAAAAAAACAATAAGGATCTAAACCCATGGCTTATAGTTTGCATGCAGCTTCTTAATGACGGTAAATAGATCACTGTGCTATATTATATGGATTGTAACTTATGAACTGGAAGTAACAAAATTATCTCTGTGTCAAAAATAGTAGCCCACTTACCTATCTACATAAAATACAAGTCTTTTAAGTGCATGTTACACAATGTGCTTCGCAACAGGCACATTAACCATATATTGTAGTTTATGAGTCAAAACTAACTGAGCAAAACACAGAAATCTTCCAGAACTGCATTAACCAACAGAGTTATCTTACTGTTATTATAATCCCCTCACAATTGCTGGGTACATTTCTGCACCAGGTGTCTTAACTCTGTGACATATTTTAAAATGCAGCCTCTTTTTGACCAATTAAGTAAGCTAGAACAGATTTACGGTCACATTTGTCCTTGTTACCAGTTTGTTTGCCATAAATTTGTTTTAAATAAATGTATAAGTTGACTGTCAGACTCATCTTATCAAGCTCCGCCCCTCGTGACTCTACCCCCTTTCCTCTGCCCCACCTTGACCCCCAGTTTATGGGTTTCCAAGTAAGTTTTTCCAAATCCAGCACTGATTGAAATGTTTGTGAGGGGCCATGTGGGGCATGTCAGCTGCAGTGATACAACATTACTCATATCGACGGTGTCAGACCAATTTGTTTTAAAATTAGGTCTGACCCTAAAGAGTTGGCTAACTCCAGACCCATATCAGTGCTCCTCTTTTTGGAAAAGTTATGGAGACTTTAGTTAGCCAACAACTTTTTTAGAAACTCATTCTCTGTTGGACCCCTCCCAGTCAGGATTCCGGGCGCCTTATGGTACAGAAACAGCACTAACGGAGGCCCTGGACTCTATCAAACATGCTTTGGATGACGGGAAATCAGCTATGCTGGTTCTACTAGACCTGTCTGCAGTATTCAATCCCATCTCCCATGCAACCCTAGTTCAAAGATTGAGGAAGATTGGTATCAGGGGCAAAGTATTAGGCTGGTTGAAAAGTTTCATGGATGATCGAACCCATTCAATGCAGCTGGACTCGTTTGATTCCAGAACTATGGTATCAGACAAGGGTGTGCCACAGGGCTCACCCTTGAGCCCTACTCTTTTCAACATTTATGTGGCCACCTTAGCCACAGTGATAAGATTGTGCGGCTTCGGGGTCATCTTGTATGCAGATGACACCCAACTTGTCATCACCATGGAGCCCAATCCTGAATCTACAAAACTAAGGTTCAGGGAATGTATGACTAAGATTGCTGCATGGATGCCCACAAACTATCTTCAAATGAACACCAGCAAGACAAAAATACTGCTTTTCGGGAAAGCTAATTCCTTTTGGTCTAACGACTGGTGGTCTAGGGAATTGGGCACCACTCCCATTCCAAAAAAAGTAGTAAAAATGTAGGGGTTCTAATCGATGAAAATCTGTCCATGAAAGAACATGTGAACTCTATTTCAGGGAACCTGTTTTGGCCTAATGCGCATGCTCAGAAAAGCCTTTCAGTGGCTACCCTTGCAGACCAGGAAATCACTTATCCAGGCACTCATTGTGAGCCGCCTGGATTATGGAAATTCTCTTCGGTAGGTTGTCTCGTTCTCCTTCTGAACCCACTTTGAGATCTCTCCATTGGTTGCCTGTAAGAAAGCACGCCCTTTTTAAGCTTTTATGTCTGGTCCATAGGTCTATCCTTGGAAATGGGCCTCGTTACCTGCAAAATAGGTTGCAACCCTACATTCCTACCAGCAACCTGAGATCCAGGGATCAATTGTTATTACGCCCCGGCGCATCTGTACGGTCAGACATGGGGGGACGCTCATTTTCTTTCTTGGCCCCCCATCATTGGAATCAGCTGCCACTAAACCTACGCTCCTGTGTTAATTCGCTGTATTTAAAAAACTGTTGAAAACATGGCTATTTAATCTGTAAATTTCAATCAACTGAATCTGGGGGGTGATTTGAGCGCTTTACAACATAACATAACACGGTCAGTCTGCTTGGCTTTTGTCACATTGTACTTCACAACTTTCCCTATTTAGGAGGTAATGTCGAAATATTTAGACACAGAATTGGCTAGTGGTGTGATTTTTCTTGTGGCCCTTATATTGCATCAACATATATTATCTTCTGGCTACTGTCACGTTGTTTCTCCACGCCCAGACTGTATATTCCGGGTAGCCACACGGACTCACAGATTCGCTTCTTTGAGCAATGCCATTAAAACGTCCGCGTTTATTTAACAGTGTTATTTAACTCTTATTCAGATACCTTAATCTGTTTGCCTCTGTTTCATTTTACAGGTTGTTTAAACTGCAGCCGAGTGGTTGAGCTGTCGGAGCGCCTCACAGCCCTGGAGACCAAGGTAAGAGTCAGCCAAGATACCTGTGGGATAGATGGAAGCCTTGGAGTAACTCTGTGCACCATGTAAGCAGTTTCTCATTTTGTACAAGGTCATTCTGAGGTCACAGTCTGAAAGGTTGGACACTAGAGGTACTTAGCACTGCAGTTTGGGCTACCGAATAGCAAAACCCCGTCGTGTTTTTAGAGAGACTTAATATAAATTAAGGAATTGCCTTTGAAATTCATTATATGAGCACGTGTCCCATAAATATTCTTTGATGTGAATCTCCTGTAAACCTGGCTGAATTTCACTCTCAGCCAGAAGGTTGGCTCACTGAGCTTAACGTTCGCCGCTGACATCTGTAAGTGACAGGTCAAGAGCTATCAGCTGGGCGAAGCACTCTCAGCCTCCAATCCTTCTGAGGTTGATAAATTAAGTCCCTTTATGCTGGATAATAGTAGCACCAGTGATTTACTAAAATGATAGTAGAACTCTGCCTCTGAATGTTGCCCACCTAGTTTGGCAATACTGATTAAAGGTTTCAATCACAATGAAAAAGCTGATTGCATGCAAAGGAGTTTTCTTAAAACTGGAGGTGCCATCAACCCTCTCCGCCTGGTGTTTCCCGTCTCTTGCAGGTGGCGCTGATATCGGTTGTGGACTCTGTAAGCCCTGCACAAAATCACAGGCATCTGGTGGCCAATGCAGGTGCTGTTCCCTCAGATTCCGTCCAGCTTTGGGGGTCTCCAGCTGCACACGGCAGTCCAGGGGTTGAAGGAGTGAAAGGTAAGCAGTGCTTGGGCCGTGCTCCAGGTCTCTGGGGTTCAATGGGTGTTCAGTTGGGGCTGGAGTTGATTGAAGGGACATTGACAGTATAAACAGTGCTTAACTTGAGCCGGTGGTTTCTGGTGCTAAGCACCGGCACTTAATTGGCACTTATGACAGTCTGCCATGTAGTGGGTCGTTTGCCTGATTTAGAGTGAGCACAACAACAGTAGTTTACTAATTCAATATACGTTAAAAATGACTGATACCTGCCACCCTTCCTAATCTTATAACTTTAGGGTCCTAGAATAGTCTGAATTGTCGCACTTGTAGGAGTGTGATGGTTAGCAGCTGGTTTAGTACTGTCATTGGCAGCGCTAGCAGGGGCAATGGGTGGTGTAGGCTGCAGTGGCCTCCTGATGAGGGCCCTGGCACTGAGTATAAATACTGAAATTTTAACATACCAGTCCCAGCCACTCATAGCCGGAGTTTTCTAGGATGTTCTGGGTATTTGAGTCTTCACGGATCATAGGGGCAAACTTGCATTAATCACTTAATTTTTTCGACTAAACGAAAAGGCATCTCCGAGCACCTTGCATTAACATTATTGAAAACAGCAGTATAGCCAGGGAGAGTAGGAATCTTTGCCTTTATGTGATCTATTAGCCTTTGTCAATCATCTCCAAATAACTCCTCTTCTTCAGCCTAGACTGATTTGAAAAACAGATGAATCTTGTGACTACCTCCATGCGCCAGGCTGGATCCAGAGATTTGTTTCAGCAGTTCCCTCACACACCAGTAGGTGGCTTTGAGCGGCTCTGTGTTGGGTTCGTCCTTCCCTAGAAATTATGTTGGGTCCACATATAACTGCCACCTCTGCGTTTCGGCACCAGTTCCTTTCTTTCTGTGCCTTCCGATGCAGTGCCAAAGCTCACTCTCTCAATTCTGTCACTGACAGAAATGTTTTCTACAAAATCTTCCCGTATGCAAGGGACACTTCTCCTCCCAAAATTACAGGATTTAAACCCTGCAAATATTGCCACAAACAGATGTCAGTGACGGACTCTCACACGTTCTATCTCTGGATGTCTGGGCTCCTTGCGTGAATTACAATTATGCTACAACTGCACTCAGATGAGCCCGAGGGCTATCAGAGATCACATGACCAAACTCTATGTCGCAGAACACCTGAGGAAAGATCACAAGGTCCGATCTTGGTTGAAATCAAGGATGCATTCCCGCTCTCAAGGCTGTTCCCGAGAAAGATAGTTGTCCCACTCCATGTCAGGAGGTAAGTCAAAGTGAAATTCAAAGTCTAAAAAGAATCATAAGAAGTTGAAGTGTGACTCCCTTTCTTCGCGCCATTCTCGTCTTGAGAAGTTACATGGACGTCAGGGTACCGCATGAACTTGGTACTGTTCTCCTGCATCTGAGCCGATCACTCAATATGGCCTGATTCAGCCCAATTTCCCAGGGCTGTCGGTGATGCCACAACAGATCCAACCCTTCAAAAAGGCCATGTTATAGATTTTTGCTACCCTTGTGAATTCCTCTGGAGCACCTTCGGTCCATGCGGATCAAAGGAAGACTGCAGTCGGGTTACCACCGACGGATCAATCCCTGACACTACTGTGCTTTGACCCCGTTCCGAGGCCTAACCAGACACTGGGCCTTTGCCTGCTCAGTCTCCCCTTGGTGCTCTCACTGACACTAAAGGAAGAACCTATAGTTCTATCAGACTCAGAAGCAAACCCACAGTGCTCTCGGCCAAGGTGGCACCCACCTCAATTTCAACCCCAATCAGACTCTCAAGGCATGTTTCCATTACCTCAACATTTTTCAGACTTGGAACAACATGATGATGATGGAGATACTGAGTTGCACCTATATGATGAGAAAAACCTATTTTTGGACCTACAAGATGCAAGTAGCTTGGACCCATCCCCAACACTGACCACAAATCTCCAATCTGCCCTTCCACTGACGAATCAGCCTCCTTCGCAATGGTGATCAGGAGGGTGGCAGAAGTCCTTGGCCTCCAGTTTTCTTCAGTGGAGGTCAAAACGAATGTCCTCACAAAGGTCCTGCAACCAGTGCAGGTCTCCTCCCAGCCGCTCCCTGCCTTTAATGATGCTCTCACAGACACACTACTGGGCACCTGGGCAAAGCAAGGATCTTGCCCCCCTCACAATCAGCAGATTGCTAAAAGACAAAGGATAGCTCCGGGGGGCCCATCTTTCCTCCTCCAGCATCCCACACCAGAGAGCGTTGTGGCACAAACCTCGACAAGCAGCTTAAACCCAAATTCCATCCTACACCTCCAGACAGGGAGTCCAAATGCATGGAGGCCTTTGGGAAAAGGATGTTCTCCTCCTCTTACCTCAACGTTAGATCAGTTAACTCAAGTAAC
Organism: Calotriton arnoldi; assembly: GCA_963921515.1. Lineage (NCBI taxonomy): Eukaryota > Metazoa > Chordata > Amphibia > Caudata > Salamandridae > Calotriton > Calotriton arnoldi. The sequence continues at coordinate 706,487 of CAWUFW010009013.1, forward strand.
CCTGGGGGGTTACTCACACGTGTTGTGGGACATGGTGAGCGCATCTTGCCAACGATCCATGATGACCTTCGAGCCAATCTGCAACAAATCATACAAGAAGGCAAGACACAGCAAAGTACATGATTAGGTAGGGTCTGAACACTACCGACTGTTTGAGTAGGGCAGTTGGTACCAGCGCGATGCTCAGACGCCACACATGGACCAGATCCATGAGCTTCCACAGTGATGTCGAAACATAATTTGTGGACATGCCATTTAATGGCACTAGTTTCTTTAGAGATAAGGCAGACTCTGCCCTGGAGTGCTTTAAAGAGAGTAGGGCTACAATGCTCTCTCTCAGCCTTTCTGCACCCATTCAGCATTTTCCCAACAATAACATCAATTTCAAGGCCACGCCAATACCTGCCTCTGCAACAACAATCCTCCCAACCCTTTCAAGGTAGAGGTCGGGGATGCATCCGTCAGCATCCAGGCCCTCAAGGACAACACACTACTCAGTCCCCAGTACCGCCTCCTGCTAGTTCAAAACCCCTTTAGTATGCCCTCAGTGGTGCATTGTCACCTGGTTGGAGGAAGGACAAGTTGTTAACACCATTAGGGGGAGAATATTACATTGGACAGATGGGTGCTCCAAATCATCCAAGGTGGTTATGGCCTACCTTTTCTATCCACTCTTCCAAACATGTCACCTACACCTCAACAACATCCGGAGGACCACTTGTCCATTCTGTAGAAGGACGTTCAGGCTATCTTGGACAAGAGAGGTCATAGAGAGGGTGCTGGCATCAGAAATCGTGACCGGTTGCTACACCTGTTACTTTCTGATGCCAAAGAAAGACAGAGTACTTCATCCAATTTTAGATATTCGCCCTTTGAACTTCTTCCTTAAAAGGACATGTTCAACATGCTCACTTTGCCTAAGTTCTATCTGCCCTGGATCCAGGTGACTAGATAGTGATGTTGGACTTGCAAGATGCTTACTTCCACATTCCTGTCCTGCAGGCCCGTAGACATTACATTGTGGTTTCAAGTAGGCCACGAGTACTTTCAGTTCTCTGTGCTCCCTTTTGGCCTAACCAGTGCCCTTCCGATGTTCACAAAGGGGATGGTGGCGGTAGCTGCGCATCTTTGAAGATTTGGATGACAGTCTTCCCATACCTGAATGACTGGTTGATGAAGGGGAACTCACCTCAAATAATTGCTAAACAATTCCAGATAATGCCCAACCAATTGGTATTTTTGGGTTTCTCCATCAATGTGCCAAAGTCACACATGACAGCTTTGCAAAGGCTTCTGTTTATTGTTGCAAACCTAGACACTGTGCTGTATTGAGCCTTTCCTCTTCCTCAACAAGTCCAGGACATTCAGACTATGAACCTGATGTTTCAACCCTTGACCTGAATATCAGTGACAGCAGCTCAGAGACTTCTTGGCCACTTGGCGTCCCGCATCCAACTGGTGCACCACACCAGGTGGCACATGCGGGCTCTGCAGTGGGATCTGAAGTCTCAAAGGGCTCAGCATCAAAGGAACCTGTCTTATTCCATCCAGGTGTTGCAAGAGACTGCGAAATACCTAGGGTTGGCTGCTGGACCGCAGTTGGTCCGGTTGCAGACCCTTCTCTCTACCCCACCCATAGTTAACGGTTGAGACGGATTCATCGTTGCTGAGTTGGGGAAGTCATCTAGGAGTGGTTGTGATCATAGGACTCTGGTCTATGGTGGAAACCCACCTCCACATCAGTCTGTCGAAGCTGCAGGTGATTTCCTTGACACTAAAAGCTTTCCTCCCTTCCAGTAAGTGGGAATATGTGCAGGTTCTGATAGACAACACCACCTTCATGTGTTACTGCAACAAGCTGGGCAGAGTATAGTTGTGGGTCTTGTACCAGGTGTCTATACGCCTCTGGAACTGGTTGAGTCAAGTCATCCTTGTGGCTTTGAAACTTGTGGCCATGAGCATCTGTGCTCTGGTCCAGTTGTCATTTTGGGAGGGCCTTCTGTCTCAGTGGCAGGGCAGAGTCCTGCATCCAAGCCTGCACAATTTACATCTCCATGCTTGGAGACTGAGCAGTGACAGTTGACTGCTTTTGACCTCCCTACAGAAGTAGCAGAGGTCGTAGTGGGCAGGATCTGTGGGTCGCAACGTGCACATACTTTTTAAATTTACCAGAAACAGTTCCTCTACTTATTGTTAAAAGACAACCGTCCATCCGTGGATGGGTATTCCGACAGCTGAGATGCCTTAGCAGATGCAGAAGGAGAGAATCTTCTGTGCAGTGAAGCAGAGGGAGGGTCAGACAGTTAAAAAATAAACAAGCCATCTTGCGAGGGTTCCTGAAAGAAATGTAAAAGTGTGCAATTAGTTGATCTTCAAATATAAATGCTTCTTGGTAGCTGGTATTGGCTTTAATTGATGGAGTCACTTGAAGCATTGTGATGACACAGATATATATATTTTTTTAGAGGACACTTATAAAAATGTTTGCACTAGGTACAATGTGGTTGTGTATTAGCAAAATCTATATTTTGAAAACATTTTGATATTTTAAACCTACATAGTTTTGCACATTTTATGGCAGCCTATTGTAAGTTTAAAATAATGACATATATTCAAAGAGCTTTCTGTCACAGACTGTGACCATCAAGGCACTAAAAATGCATAAGTCACAATGTCTCCCTGCCCCAACCAGGATTTAGTTCTGTGGCTCTTGGATTACAGACACACACACAGACATCTGTAATGATCACATTAACCAATATAGGTTTTGCAATGTAAAATAGTGCATTTTCCTCTGATGAGTTTAATTATAATTTGGTTCTTCAATAAAGTTGTGTTATTTTATATGCAGTTACCTGAAGGTAAGGAAAGACCAACAACATAGTTACAGAATATATGTTCCTTATAGCCATGCCTTTGACTCTGCCCCCATACGTTCTGACCCAACCCTCATTGTACTCGGGATCACACTTCCCATACTTATTATAGTGCACTTTGACTGCTGCAAAGTAGTGAATGTCTTTGTGGTGGCCATTTGGCCCTCCACCAAAATCATTTATGTGGGACGCTGGGAGAAGTTTGTTATTTGGTGTTCTTTGCAGCAGATCGAACCATTGCAAGTCCAGTTATCTGATGTTCTTCCTGTCTTTGGCCCAGCAAGGCGTAGCTGTGGCTGTTGTTAAAGGTTACTTTTCTTCCTTATCGGCATTTCTATGATTAACTGATCAGTCATCTTTGTTTAAATCACCTGTTGTGATACATTTTCTAAAAAGGCTGACCTACATCTTTCTGCCAAAACCCTTTTGTGATACCCTAGTGGGATCTGAATTTGGTTCTCACATTAATATGTAGCCCGATTGAGCCTATGCACAGTTATCCTCTAAGGTTACTAACCCTGAAAACGGTGTTTCTCTTAGCGATGATGTCAGCTCGTTGCATAAACTACTAGCACTCTATACAGCAATGTTTACTACCTTCTTTCCGGACAAGCTAGCGCTAAGAACTAACACAGCATTCCTCCCAAAAGATGAGATGCCTTTCTACATTGGGCAGTCTATCACTCTGCAGGCATTCTTTGCCTCACCTCATCCAAAAAAAAGTAGGAAGAAAGACTCCATCGCTTGGATCCAAAGAGAGCTCTGAGCTTCTACATCGATGCCAGCAACAAACATTGAGTGAATGATCAGCTTTTTGTGGGGTTCTCTGGGACAAAGAATGGAAAAGCAGCGCTAAAACAGACCATGTCAAGTTGAATTGTGCTGTGCATTAAGATTTGCTATGAATTGGGCAAGAAACAGCCTCAGGAAGGACTCGAAGCTCATTCTACCAGAGCCGAAGCTGCTACCATAGCGCTGGTGCGCAGTGTGCCTGTCTTGGACATCTGTCAGGTTGCGATGTGGGTGTCACACAAAGTACTACTGTCTGGATAGACAGGTTAGGCAAGAGGGGCACTTTGCTCGTTCAGTCGTACAGGACATTTTAGTGTGAGTCATTCCACACAAGCACCACCTGTGGGGACTGCTTTGGTTTCAGTTCAAATGATGAGGAATCTGTGGTTAGTAGTATTCACCAGAAGAACAAGTTACTTTCCTTCGGTAGCGCTCTTTCTGGTGGATACTCTATATAACCGCAGATTCCTCACCAGCCCTTCCTCCGCCCCGTACTGTGGATGGACTCTTTATTCTGTATTATTAAAAAGGTTCCAATTAGAGATATGCACACTGTCAAATCTGATTATTGGTGGTTCCGTGTCCCACGGCGCAGACAAATATCAGAAAGAAGCTGACATTGTCACACAGAGGTGGTTGTTATATGTGGCTGCTAAAGCCATTTCTATTGAGGGATGAACCAGATGCAGAGCCACACAACATAACCTAGTGGCACGCCAGGTAATTGCTGAGAAAAATCTCTGGACCCAGTCTGGGGCCTGGGGGTATTCTCCCGGTGAGGAATTTGCAGTTAGATGGAGTATCCACCAATAAGAGCTTGACCAGTGGTAAGTAACTTGTTCATCCTGACTTATTAGGAATCTCTACCTGCAATTGCCATTGCTCTTGCTAATGTGTGTGAATCAGAACAGTAAACTATTGCTGTGTCCATCTTCTGTTTCTGATTTACATCCACTTACACATACATATATTAACCATACATGTGCAGCGTTAATGTCAGATTCTGCATCAGAAAATGGTTGTGGCTATGGAAAGGGAAAAAGTTGATGTAGTATTGATGGAGGAAACATTTTGGTGGCATATGCAGAATCCACCCAGGGATACATTTTGCTTGTGAAACGGATTTGACACATTTTCTTGAATTTGTTCCGTTGACTGCAATCTGAAGGTTTCTCTCAGACTTTCACAGATTTCTGTGGCATTTCTCGCTTCTTTCCTGGTTGGCTAACCTGTAAACCATGATGAAATTTCCGAGATGCGGTTCGTCACATTTCTTTTGCTTTCACATGTTGTAAAAAGACAAAAATAAATTGCCCAAGTCCAGTAGTAAAAGAAGCTGAAAAGGGTTTTTAGGGATAAGGCAGGAACAAGAACATAAGGATGAGTGAATAAGCAGATTCATCAATGTAGACACCCAGAGAAGTATCATTAAAACTACTGCAACCATTACAATGTGTGCCATTTCGATGCCCAGCACAACACTGCAGGCATCTCCCATCAAAATGAACGCTATATCTACAAATCCCATGGCTGCATATCACGCTGGATGTCCCAGGGTCATCACGCAATGACCAAACAGGTGAACGTCATGCACACCCACTGCAGGGACAATGTGGTGATTATGGGTGGGGCAAATTGGCAAACATTTTAATGAGGAAATAAGGGTGTTGCAATTAGTTAGAATCGGGTGCTGTGTAGGTTTCAAATAAAAAGAGGTTGGGGATAAGGTGTATTGGCAAGGAAAGGAAAGGTTGGCGTGCAAGTGGGGGATATTAATGTTGCATTGTTATTAGTTAAGGTATCGCAGCAGGAATTAGTGTGCATGATGACGCAAGGAGGGCATACTTGGGGACAGTCACTGGTGAAGTAAAAATGGGGAAAAATAAGGTTGATTTGGGGAATTAGCATTCCATTGTAATACTGGAGTTAGTAGAAGGGACTTTGGAGGTAAGAAGTTAAAATGTGGATCTGTGGAAAGGGAGATTGTCATCTAAATGGAGGATGGGAGGGGTACGAAACGTAATGGTGTTAATGGAAATCATAGAGGCCAGAACTGGATAAAATATGAATGGTAATCTGGTTATGAGAATTATTAGATGAGTTGACTCCTGGCTGGATTTTTATTGGCATGACCATGATTTTAATGTCCTTGCTGCTGCAAAAATTAGGTAAATCGCTTAAAGCCAGTATTGTTTCTCATCATCAGTACATACTTTAAAACAGTAAACATAAGAAGAAAGTACTTTAAAATGTGTTCTAGAGCTCCCTTAATGATCCATGACTGACAATTAAACAAAGACAGAAAGACCATGTTAAAATGAATACAGGTGATTTTCTGTATTGTGCACAGACTTTTGCAGAATGTTAAAACGTGAGCCAAAAAGGCATGACGGAGACCTATTGGGCTGAAGTAGGAACATGAAGGGATAGAACGTGGAGGGAAGAGGTAGGGGTTTAAATGGAAGACGTTTGATGAAGTGGGGTGTTAATGGGGGGACATGGAAGATGTTTGTTTCATTCACTTGGACTAGTCACACATTTTCATACAGTTGAGAAATAAATTTGCCTTTTGACTTCCGAGTGAATGATGCCTAGATACAGGACAAGTGCCTTTCGTGAAATAATCACACAACATCCCATGATGAAGCATAAAAGGTCACTTTATGGGTACAGGTTTTGCAGTATTATTGTTATCTTCAGTACAACTTTAACATAACATCAACTTCTTCAATTCATCAAAATCCTCAATGTGTACCAACCGTTCACACCCTCAAGTCTCCATACCCACCCTCATTCTTTCATATGTCATACACAATTTTCCTTGCATTCCCCAGTTTCTCTCTCACTTACCCTACCAAACATCCTCCAATGCAGCCTCCTTTTTCTGTTCCAAAGTCCCTCACATCGTCTTCCCCTCCCCCGGAGGGGGGGATACGCCCTCATCTGACTTTTCATCCCCCCAAACTACCTCAACGTACTGCACACAAGCCGTGTCCTACTGTGGCATAACTGGACTCAAAGCATCCACTCCTACCTTTAGAACATGCAGAGTGGGTGGGTGGCTCAAGCAACTTTCCTTATCCCAGGAGTTGTTGAGAGGCTCTCTTCACCTCCCTCTTTTTTAAATACTTTCCCTAACACCCGCCCTCTGCCCTGTCCCTAGCCTATCCCCTGTCCCGGCCTGCTCCATCCCATGAAGTAGCCCGGGGGAGGGGGGTTTAGAGGGTAGGGGGGATTGGCTTCACTTGTAACTCCCCCCCGCCCCCCCCCCCGAAGCCCGTTTATAGGTCCAACTGTTTTTGACGTAAGTCTAATTGACACCAAGCAGCAGAGGCAATGAAAGTTTTCTCCAAAAAAGTGTTTTTCCACTGGGCACAGATGGCCATGATCAGGTGACTGGCTCAGTGCGGAGCCAAGCATTTTATTTTGCATCTAGGCCATTTAAAGTTTGCACGTATAATTTCTCCGAGTTAATGCACAAACTTTAGTCAGAACACGATAGAAGTGGTGGGCAGAGAGTCCCTCTCTCTGTGTCTGACTTGTTCTGTTCAATGTTCATGCATTAACTCGAGTACTTCCGAATTGCAAAAACAGGCGCTGGGCTCTGTAGGGGTGTCTTCTGACGCCACTTCTGCCCTGCAGAGGGTCAGGGAGGAAATGAGTCGCTTCAACGTAAATTGATTGTTTCCAGTCAATGTCCAGGAACCGCAATCCACGAGGATTCTGCTGGGAAGAGGAGAAGAAAGGGCAAAGCTAAATGGGATTGGGCAGGAAAAGGATAACTTCCACTTCCGGCCTGTCTCCCCTCCATCACTGGGGGCATCCGCAGTGTCTCTGCCTTATCACCTGCTCTCAGTGCAGATTGGAACCCATTCTAAAGATAGCGAGTGGCGGGCGAATGGGCAGGACTATCAGAAAGAGCGAAGAATGGAAATGCCATGCCCAGATCTGACATGGTCCGGAAGAAGTAGGAACAGGAAGTGTCTTGAGCCAGCGCGGTCAATTCTGATGTCCTGGAGAGCACAGCGAACAGAGACGAGAAGTGTCCACAGATATGTGTTAAAATAGAAGATGGGTGGTACCGCACACAGAAGCAAGAAACGTCTAGAACCAGCAAGGGTATAATCTGACAGTGAAGGTGGCACCACACCCAGAAACAAAAAGTGCCCCGGCCAGGGTGACCAGATTTTTAAAAGCAAAAACTGGGACATTTCACAAAAATAGAAACAGAACTAAAATTTCCCATCGACCGGGACAGAGAATGAGTTAAAAACAGCACTCACCCACGTAGAGAACAGAGACACCGCGGCACTAAGGGGAATAAATTAAATTCAGCTTTTACACACAATGTCATAAATGCTAACTAAATTGATTTCTGAAAAGGCTGGTACCTACTTCTGCATGGGAACACCTAACAGCTTCTTCGGTAGATGCTCTCTAAAAATGGGGACCAGTGCTGAATTAAGGGAAATCTGCCAGGACAGCTAATTGAAAATCGAGGCTGTCCTAGCAACTCTATGACACCTGATCATCCTAGTCCAGGCACCAACAAGGGTAATCAGGCAGAGAAGGTAGCACCATACCCAGAAACAAGAACTACATACATGGCAACCTTTTAGAAGAGGAAAGTGGGAGATTTAAAAAAAAGAATATCGGGTGAATTTATTTCCCCCATTGACTACTATTGAAGCAGAGACAATTTCAGGCAGAACACAGCCAAAATAAAGCAATTTTTGGCTTCATGAAATGGGAGTCCCCCACCTGAATAATGTCTATTGGCATGTATGGAAGCGTCCAGGTGCCAGTGAGGGGTTAATCTGACAGTGAAGGTACCCCATCCAAAAACAAGCATTGGTAAAGCCAATAGGTCTTGCCTATGCAAGAGCTGTTGGCTTTGTCAATGTGTTTTAGCCTACTGTACACCAGCCTGGCTGCTGTTCAGCATGGCTAAAATGTAGTGAAGTAGAAAAGCGTGGTGTGGAGTGGTATTTAATGGAGTGTCGTGGAGCGGAGTAGAGTGGCATAAAGTGGAGTGGTGTAGAGTGGAATGGCATAGAGTGGAATAGAGTGTTGTAGAGTGGAATAGAGAGTCGTAGAGTTGAGTGACATAGAGTGGAGTAGAGTGTAATATAGTGGAGTGTCGTAGAGTGGAGTGGTATAGAGTGGCCTAGAGTTTAGTGGCGTACAGTGGAGTAAAGTGTTGTAGACTATAATGGAATAGAGTGTCATAGAGTGGAGTGACGTAGAGTCGAGTGGTGTAGAGTGTTGTAGAGTGGAGTATATCATAGTGTTGTGGAGTGGTGTACAGTGGAGTGGTGTAGAGTATTGTAGAGTGGAGTTGCATAGTTTGGAGTAGAGTGTTGTCAAGTGGAGTGGCTAGACCTGAGTAGAGTGTCGTAGAGTGGAGTGCCAGAAATTGAAGTAGTGTTGTGGAATTGAGTGGCGTAGAGTGGAGTGGCATAGAGTGAAGTACAGGGTTGCAGAGTAGAGTGGTGTAGAATAGAGTAGAGTGTTGTAAACTGGAGTAGAGTGTCATAGAGTGTAGTAGAGTGGAGTGGTATAGAGTGGAGTAGTACAGACTGAAATGTATTAGAGTGTCATAGAGTGAGGTGCGTAGAGTGGATTGGCGTAGAGTGGCGGGTCATAGAGTGAAGTAGTGTTGTGGAGTGGCATAGAGTGGAGTAGAGTAGAGTTGCGTAGAGTGGAGTATTGGCATGGCGTGGCATGGATTGTCATAGAGTGGAGTGCTGTAGCATGTCATAGAGTGGAGTGTAGTAGAGTGTCATACATTGGTGTAGAGTGGACTATAGTGTTGTTGAGTGGAGTAAGGTGGAGACAGGGGTCTCTCAGGATTCGGCGTTGAGCCCTACACTTTTTAATATCTATCTCACCCTGCTAATCCAGTTAGCAGAAAAATTAGGAGCAAAAGTGATCTCCTATGCGGATGACACACAGTTGCTCTTCTCCTTAAATAAGGGAACAGAGTTTGAAAGTTCTCATGTAAAAACCTGTCTTACCGCAGTCTTTCACTGGATAGCAAAAGCGCAACTGAAATGTAATAAGGATAGAACTGAAATTCTCTTCTTTGGGGAGTTCCTTCCTCAGTTCTGGCTAACCTTTTGGCCAGACAATGCTCCCCCGCCGGATCCCCAAAGAGATCCAGTAAAGAATTTGGGGATTTGGTTTGATAACATGCTATCATTTGGTCCCCAAGGTAATAGGTTGGTTGGAACTTGCTTTGGGATCATGAGAACTCTGAAGAAATTTCTGCCTCTGCTATTGTTCCATGCTAAGAAAACAGTGATTGAAGCACTGATCACATCCCTTATAGACTATGGCAATGCTCTGTATGCAGGCCTTCCAGAATATCTCCTGGACAGACTTCAGGTGATCCAGAATGCGGCAGTTCGACTCCTTCTCAATGTCCCAAGGAGGGCGCGCATCAGGCCACATCTTTGGGATCTCCATTGGCTGCGCATTAGGGAGAGAGTGAAATTTAAGTCTTTTGTGCTGGTTCATGCTGCCCTTTATGGCAAAGGACCTACCTAGTTGAGTTCCAGATTTAGCTTCTACAACCCACCAAGACAACTTCAAACTACCAATCAACTTCTGGCATGCACCCCCAGGATCCGCAGATAGAAAGCTGGAGGCAGATCACATACTTTTTTTGGGTCGGCGGCGTGGAATCAGCTCCCCCTAGAATTACACGCTACAAGCGATCCAGGATTGTTCAAAAAGAAGCTGAATACCTGTTTTTTCTCATTAAACTGAGCATGTTTTCTCTCTGCCTTTCAGCTTGTACCGCGCCGGGACACTTCCTGGAGTAGCTATGCTCAATATAAGTTTCATATCATATCATACGGCGGAATAGAGTGGCTTAGAGTAGAGTGTCATAGAGTGGAATAGAGTGTTATGGAGTGGAGTGGCGTACAGAGGAGTAAAGTAGAATGGAGTAAAAGGAGTGGAGTAGCATGGAGTAGAGTGAGTGGAGTGGAGTAGAGTATCTTAGAGTGAAGTAACAGAGTGGAGTGTTGTGGAGTGGCATAGAGTGTTATAGAGTAGAGTGGAGTGGCCTAGAGTGGAGTAGTGATATATCGTGGAGTGAAGTGGTGTAGAGTGTCGTGGAATGGCATAGAGTGGAGTAGAGTACAGTATAGTGGAGTAGACTTTATGGAGTGGAGTAGAGTGGAGTAGAGTGTCGCAGAGTGGAGTGTCACGCAGTGGTGTGGAGCAGAGTTTTGTAGAGTGGAGTGTCATGGAGTGTCATAGACTGAAGAGGAGTAGAGTGTCGTAGGGTGGAGTGTCGTAGAGTTGATTGTAGTGGAGTGACGTAGAGTGGCATGGAGTACAGTGGAGAGGAGTAGAGTGGAGTATGCATGGTGTGATCGTGCACTACCCTTACAGACAACACATTTTCAATTGCAATTAGCATTACATTTGTAGTGTAGGTAGTTTTACTGATAAAACAATACAGCGCACAAACGATAATGTGTGGGAATTGGCATCACCTAGTGTATAGATTTGTTTTGATCATATTAAAATTTGTTTCCACGAAAATATTTGCTTAATTTGTACTTTTCTAATTCTGATATATTCTGAAATATTTGTACCGTTCATTTACTGGCATTCAAATTTTATTGTGCGCCAGAAAAAATACCATCCTCCCACCCCAATACCCAGCAAGATTATCACATAAACCCTCTCACTTTACAGTCAGAGAAAGAAAAGTAAACACAAAGCTCCCTGGAAAACAGAGCCTAACATTTGACTTCTGGGAAGGCAGAGCAAATGTGACAAGATAAAAACAAAACTTAAAGGCCTGTTTATTGCTCATTCACTTCTGAACTCCAGCATGCTTATTTTGGGGATGCTTCAGCACCCCCAATCTCTTACTTCCAGTACCTTTGGCATGGGTGTGAAATTGAGGAAGAGGATTGTTTAAGTAACGATATTAATAAAGAGCACTGACCAAAATAAAGAAGCTTATACTCCGAACATTATTCCTCACAGGCATGAGAGATTGATGATCAAAATGGCAAAGATAAGTAAAATCAGTCAAGCAGAAAGATAGGAGGCAGGCAACCTCTTCCAAAAATACAGCACTTTGAGTGCCTCACGAAAAAGAAAACAAAAAGTTCCCAGAAAACGAGAACTCATGGAGGAATGCAAGGAGCCAGTGAGGGTGGTGGTAAACAGGCTGTGTTCCACAGAAGGGACAAAAACATGATGGACAGCCTAAAACAAATAAAGCCAGCAAATAGAAAGCAAGCAAATGTGATTTACAAAATACAAGGTCAATGGTGAGCAATGGGCGTAATGCCTTCCATGGGGAGCTTTCAGAATGTCCCCACTAAGTGTTTAACAACCAGACAGCTGTGCTGTCTGGTAGGCTTCGACCTAACAAGAAGTGTCCAGGCCCTGCAGCAGGGTGTAATCTTACAGTGACAGTGGCAGCACATTGAGAAAGAAAACATACACACCAAACCAGCAAAGTATTAGTCTGGCAGGGAGAGTGGTGCACCATCCAGAAACAAGTAGTGCCCAGATCCAGCAGCCCGTTGTAATCTGACAGGGAATGTGGTACTACATCCAAAAATGAGAAGAGTACAGAGCCAGTAGCAGGACGTAATCTGACAGTGGTGGCGATAGCACTCCCAGAAACACAACCTATCCAGAGCCAGCAAGGTGTTATACTGACAGTGAGGGTAGTCCCACACCTAGAAACAAGTGTCCAGAGCTTGAAGCACTGTGTAATCTGACAGAGGCAGTGTAGCCACACTCAAAACAACAAAGGGTTCATAGCCAGTAGCAGGGTGTAATCTGACAGTAAGGGTAGTAGCATATACAAAATAAGCACTGGCAAAACCAGTCAATATCGCCTTTGGACCTATTGTCTTTGTTAATGATTTTAGCAATATGGTACGGTAAATGCATTGTATATTTTACATAAGTAAAGACTTCGAATTTGCTAACATTTGTAAACTTTCTTTGCTTTAGTGCAGTTTTGTATTGTAATTGGAGATGACTTTACTAAGTATTGACAAAGTCAAGAGGTATTGGCTCTAAAAGGCTGAGCTATTGGGTTTTCCAATGCTTGTATGGGGTACAAATGAGCTAAGTTGCATTTAGGTGTCCGCGTGTGATCTGGTTGTGGGAGGGTGTTTATTATGGGGTACAACTAAGAGCTCTGGAGAGAGAAGTGGGTCACAACAGTGTTCAGACTAATCCAATCCTTAGCCTTCTCTTCAGTGCGCAACTAGTGATGGCCACATATGTACCATTTGTAAGTACCATTGTAATTATTTACAACAAAACCATTGTTACTCATTTACATCAAGCTACTAACAAAGCCAATAGGTCTGGCTTGTTTTAGGCATGCAGATTTGTCTGCATGCAATAATAGAAAGCTTACAAAAAGCCACCTAAATGCTGGTCAGGCAACATGCTGTGTAAAGCACAAGATTGTAGTTCACATGTTTTAAGCAATGCCGTTAATTACTTAAGTCACACCACTTATTTGAGATCTCCCCCCCCCACCCACACCCTTTTAATATCACTTAAAGCACTCTGGTCCACAATAGGCTTTGGCACACTGCCAGCTAAACACTGTCTCGTAGACTAGACCTAAAAATTGTGATGTTGTAAAACTTTGGAGTTCTTGGAATCAAATCTAAAACTTATGGAGCAGAAAGGAAGAGTGACTATTTTGCTCCTCTGTGGCCCACACTTTGTAGTGTCTTTGGGAGGGCAGGAGCACAGCTAGTGTTTAGTGTCACATGGGGAGTCGTGCACTTCAGTGAAAGAAAGCCGAGGGCCTGACCTTCACTTTTGGTGCCACTGCACCCCTTTAGAACTGGAGCTGCAGTACTTGCTCCCCAGCAAAGTTGATCCAAATGTTGTGGAGGTCATTTGCTCTTTGGCGAAGAAGATCCAAATATCCTCAGCTTCTATGGGAGTCAAGCTCAAAGGGAGAAATGTGGGTGAGACTTGAGACAACAGTGTGGTGGTAAGTGCGGCGGAAGCAATACCGAGGGCAGGGTACAGATTCACTGAGGACGGTGGGGGCGGTTCAAGCAACTCAGAGGATGGGGCAAAGGCAACACGGGGTGCATGGGTGAGGGAAGCAAACTAACTGGGTCAAAGAGCAACATGGAGCCTCTGGGGAAGGAAAAGTAAACATGCGAGAAGAGAGCACAGGAGCAAGCGGGGTAGAAGTGCACAAAAAGTAGCACGGGGGAGAAAATCACCGGGGAGACACCTGGAAAACACATGCACTTTTGTGGAGTGCTTAAACAAAAAGAAAAAAATAGAACCTTAAAAATGAGCAGAGGAACAACATAAGTAATGTGTCCATGCTCCAGGGGATGGACAAACACAAGAAGAGGAAGGAAAGCCCCCACAAGCTAATGAATTAGAAGCAAGCAACTGAGAGTGAAAATGAAGCCAGTCAATGGTAATGGTAAGCAATGGGTCGACACTTAGCACGCTGTAAGCTCACAATATGTCTCACAACAGACAGCGTATGGCCAGACCTAACAAAGGGTATCCAGAGCCAGAAGCAGGGTTTAGTCAGTAAAGGTGGTACTACATCCTGAAACAAGAAACGACCAGAGACAGCAGCAGGTTATAATCTAACACGGAATGTCGTACTACACCCAAAAACAAAAAGTGTGCAGCGCCAATACCAGGACATAATCTGACAGTGGTGGTAAAAGCACATCCAGAATTACAAAGTGTCCAGAGCCACAAGGTTTTACTTTGACGGTGAGAATGGCACCACATCCAGGAACAAAAAATGTCAAAAGCACGGTTTAATTTTACAGCGGAGCTGTAGCCACACCCAAAAAGAGGAAGTGTCTGTAGCCAGCAGCAGGATGCAATCTGACAGTCAGGGCGGTAGCATATAAAGAACAAGCATTGGCAAGCCAATAGTCTCGCCTACACAAGATCTATTGGCTTTGTCAATATTTTTTCACAATGTTGCACAGCAATGTGGCCGTTGTGCAACATGGAGAAAAAACATTGACAAAACCAGTAGATCTCATATAGTCGAGACTTATTGTCTTTGCCAACGCTTGTTTTTAATGGTGGGGCTACGAGCAGAGCAGCCTGTGGGCTGCTGTCTCCCCCTTCCTCTGCCCCTACTCCGCCGCTCCTTGGAGCATTGGAAACAGGAGAAAGAGACAGAGATGAGAATCGGGGGTGCTAATTTAGTTTCCTAATCTGCATTTATTGCTGGGAACACATCACCCATTGCCAGCTCATAATAAACATCTGTTATTCAGCACCAAGAGGCCCTTTTGGGTGAACGTGCAGTTTACAAATACACTTGTTATGTTATCCTATGCTATGCAATGCTATGTTCAAGGCATGGAGAGCCGTCAAGATAGCAGATGTATCGAATCGAAGTGGATGCAGCGTTATTGCCGGAGCTACTGACTTGAGATCCTGGGGAACCAGGTGCGAGTCACAGCATCAGCTCAACAGCTTGTGATTCTGGGTAAATCACTTCAGGTGCCCGTGCCTAAAAAAACATGAATGCGACCTTCTGCAATGTAATTGGTGCTCATGTAAAAGAGCTGCAATACCTTGTGGTTGAGTTCTCGCTATATAACACTGCAAAAGATAAACAAAATGTTCAATGTTCTGTGCAACATGGAGAAAAAATATTGGCGAAGCCAATAGATGTCATATAGGCGAGACCAATTGGATTTGCCAATGCTTGTTTTTAATGCTGGAGCTTAGAGTAGTGCAGCCTGTGGGCTGCTGTCGCCCCCTCCCTCTGCCCCTACTCCTCTGCTACTCAAGAGTATTGGAAACGGGAGACGGAGATGGGGAGTCTGGGTGCTAAATTAGCTGCATAATGTGCATTTAGTGCTGGGAACACATCATCCATTACCAGGGCCTATTCGTAATGTTCCGGGCATGGAGAGCCATCGAGATAGTTGAGGTATCGAATAGAAGAGGATGTGGCTTTATTGCCAGAGCTGTTGACTTGGGATCCCGGGGAACCATGTTCGAGTTGCGGCGTCGGCTCAACAGCTTGTGATAGTGGGCAAATCACTTCATGTGTCCGTGCCTAAAAACATGTATGCGACCCTCTGCAAGGTAACTGGTTCTCATGTAAAGAGCTGCAATACCTTCCGGTCACGTTTTCACTATATACAAGACTGAAAAAAAAAAAGTGCAATGTTAAAGTGAAAAATCAGCGCTTTCATAACAGCTTCACCATTGCTCATGTAAAGAGCTACAATACCCACGGCAGAGTTAGCGCCATACAAGTCTCCAAAAACCAGAAGAAAAAAAAACAATTGACGACAGACAAGCAACAAGAAAGAACAAGCATTTGCAATGCAATAGGTCTCCAATTTACGCGAGACCTATTGCATTGCAAATGATTGGCATCACGGACAACGGGAGGGAGGGCGGGCGGGGGGGGAGAAGTCATGGACAATCGGAGGGAGGGAGGGCGGGCGGCGTGGGGAGAGGAGAAGGGACAGACAACGGGAGAGGGCGGGGAGGGGAAAAGAAGGCATGACAACGGGAGGGAGGGTCTGGAGTAGAAGGCACGGACAATGGGAGGGAGGGTGGGGGGGAGAAGGCACCAAATCACGTCTTGCCTGCAGTAGGAGAACCTCATTAAAGAAAATAGTACTGAAAGACTAAAGAAGACGTACCGTTTAACAACCGAAGTAAAGGGGCGAGTCGCCATGGGAGGTGACAAATGAAGAGGAGGCGGTACTAAGGATGGACTAATAAGCCTATTGACGAATCAGAAGCCAGCATTTAGGACAGACAATGACACAAGCAAATGGCAAATATGGGCGGTTAGTTAGCGGGGCTTCTATTCGATACTCCATGCGCACTGGCTCAGGCTCGACCTAAAAATAGTACCTCCATCTCGTCAGGAACAGCGGATGGGCACGGATTAACTTAAATCAATTTATGCTTGGTCCCTGTTCCGCAGAAATTACGTTTTGGCTGCACTAGCCAGTTAAGGAGGCTGCAAAAAAAGAGTTATATTAATCCAACAAATGGTAAAGCATTGGGCGGGCTCCAAGCCCTTTTTGTATACAATAATGGCTCGCAAGCAAAACCCTATAAATGAGGTGTTCAGAGCCAGCAGCAGAGTCTACTCGGACACTAAGGTTGGTACCACAGCTTAAAACAAACAAGCATTGGCATAGCCAATAGGTCTCGCCTTTGGGACCTTATAAGTGTTTACCCATGCAACAGTTGATGTTGTTGCACCAAGGATATTGTGCTGCATAACTAAATACTTATAAGGTCCCAAAGGCGAGACCTATTGGCTATGCCAATGCTTGTTTTTTTGCTCAACGCTTCGGCAGCCATATGGCAAGCTATCAGGTCTGCAATCACTGTGCCGGTATTATGTAGAGCATGATTTCAGCATTACGCTATTACCCATCTGTTTTTGTAGCGGAAGATGTGAATTCACACAGAGGTTGCATTAAGCAGGTTAAGATCGTCTTGAAGCAGGATATGGGGGAGGTCGGGCAAGCTGTGTTCTATGCACTAATTGTAAAAAAAATAATTTAAAAAAAACACACCATCTCAGATGGAATCATTTCCCTTTCGCCGAATCGTCCTGGAATAGGTCAGACTGGCTTGCGACTGCAACATGACATCGTAAATCCCTTCATATGAACAGATTTTAAAATATTTAAGTAAATGGAAGCTTCAAACAGCAGAACGTTAAAATTTGTTAAAAAGAGGTTTCTGCTCTTAGCATTTCTTCGGACATTTGTGTCCCCAGCCCTCGGTTTGCTACTGAACGGTTTTCTTAGATCTTATTACCAGTATCCCTGCGACTGAAAGTGAAACAGCACTTTCAAAAATAAAAAAAAACTCATTAGACAAATAGATTAAGTTGATAAATAAAATTGCTTCCAGTGCTTTGTACAACGAGGCACCTTCCGGTCCGCTTCAAACGGGGAATGTCAGCAAAACTTTAAAACAATCCTGACACCGACAAGCGAGGGTAAATGGATTACCGACCCAGAAGCCAAAAACAACAGCGTGAACAGGAGCGACGGCCAGGGCCGGTCCAAACCTCGGGCGCCGATTTTAAGCGGAAACCCAGGGTTCCCTCGTTTTCTACAGCTTCCGGACATGTTAGGCGCTTTCTATAAATGTTTTGACATTTCAGAAAATAGAAGCAAATTTTCCAATTCTGCCAGGAAGCAGGAATGACCCGGCCAGGGAAGCAGAGCCGGAGTGACCGCTTTTAACACAGATCAGCTATAACTGCGGCCGGGCTGAACAGATTAGATTAATTTATTTATTGTACAATTACCTTAAATCATTACAAAAATTGCACTTCATCATAAAAAAAACTCAGTAATAAAATAAATGTTTCAATACACATTACTGATACAATAGCAGATTCAATTAAAAAAAATCCCATAATATATTAAAATCAATTATTTCATCAAAGGTCCATACTGGGGCATATTGCTTCTACCCGAGCAAAGGACATCATCATAGCAAGTCTTCATCATAGCAAGTCTTCACAGGGAAGCGACCAGCCTGGCTCGTCATCCTTCCAGAGTCGGTGATCCTCTAGAACCGCACCTTGCAAGCACTTGTTAGCTGGTAGGTGTGCAAAGAAGCAAAGTAGAGATGGAGACAGGATATGTACGGGGCAAACGTATACCGAAAGGGCCCCAGGAAGACTGAGGTGTGATGGTGGAGACGATGTGGGAGGGAGAAAGGCAGTGACGTCAGGATAAAGGAACTGTGGAGGGCAGTTTGGATTGACTTTTCTCGTTATTTGTCAGTGGTCTGAGAAGCGTCATTGTGATTTTTCACCACAGTTTCAGCCGACTTCACATACTTTAGCGACAAAAAATTAAAATACCCCTGCTCCTTTTTCACACATTTCCCCTAATTTGGCATTATGGTCATTTTAACATTAATTTAAACTAGTACAGAGGAAAAATAAAACTCTGCAGGAACGGCGCTTTTAATCGATAAAGAGCGCGTGCTTCAAGAAGTCAGGCATTTCAAATATTTCTGTTTTGGTGATGTACTGTCAAATTAGAAAGGGGAAGAGTTTGTATAATACCCAAACACTCTTGGAGGCACCGTTCCTGGGAGTGTTTTCGTATATATAAATTAGAATTCAAGCTGCAAGTAATGGATAATTTCTTTAATGTAATCATTCGCCATGGAGTCGTTTGCCTACTACCACCTATTTTTCAAAAAAAAAAACAAGCGCTGAAAGACAAGCGCGGCCCCGCGGCCGCGAAAGTAAAAGCGACGCGCAGGGGAACGGGGGCGCGGCTTCGAGGCTCAGTCATGTACAGCGTTTACCTTACGGGAGCGAGCAGCGGCAGGTGCGATAATTGCAAACAGATGGCGCCGATGCTCGCTCCCGCAAGGTGGATGCCAGCACAAGCACAAGTGCAAAAAGAGCTGACCAATTTCTAAAGGTCATCTCCTAGGGCAACGCATGCGCGCTGCCTAGGCGAGACCTAAAAATAACCAGCATTTGGCTGCAGTCGAACAGTGATGGTGGTAACACATCCAGAAACAAGATCTGTCTTGAGCCTGCAAGGTGTTAAACTGGCAGGGAGGGTGATAGCATATACAAAACAAGCATTGACAAAGGAAATAATTCTGACCATGGCAAACCTGCAGTTTGTTTACTTACATTTTGTGCAGACATATGCACTAGACATCAAAAGTGTAAAAGTAATAAAAAGTAAAAAAAATACTGCATTCCGAAGGTGGCGTGCCTGTTTGCAAAAAAATAAAAAGTGCAAAATAATCAATTGCAAAAATAATTTGAAAAAAGGAAATCAGAACTTTGCCCACCTGCCCTGCATTGATGTGGACTAAGTTTTGGGAGAATATGCACACGTTCAAGAGCATGCTCTCACTCACAGTGAAGACAGTCAATGGTAAGGTTGAAGTGGACTTTCCCATTGCCCCATGATGTGTGCTGTGGCAGAAGCAAGATGTGAATGGTGTTTCAACTTACCAGTGGAGGAAGAGGTTTGACTGTAAGCCTTTCTGCATTTATTTATTTATATATTTTTTGAAAACCTGAGGCTGATGAGACAGCTGAAGCTGTCTCTAGGACATGCCTAAAAAAGGTGTGTCCAGATCAAGCAGCTTGTTGCAGTCTCGCCGTTATGATGCTGTCATATCTAAAAAAAGAGATGTATCAACAGCCAGCATCAGGGTGTAATTTAACAGTGATGCTGGTGCCACACCTAAACACAAGAAGTGTTCAGATCCAGTAACAAGGTGTAATCTGACAGTGAGCTCAGCCAAGAACAAGAATTGTTCAGAGGAATCAATGTGTTGACATGGTGCTGAGTGGTAGCATATACAGAAACAAGTGTCCAGAGCCAGTAGCAATTTGTAATCTGACAGTGAGGGTAGTGCCACACCAAAAAGAAGACATTTACCAGAGCCAGCAGCTGGACATAATCTGAAAGTGATGGTGGAAGAAAAACAAAAACAAGTAGTGTCCCAAGCCAGCAAGGTGTTAATTTGGCAGTGTGAGTGTTAACATATACAGGACAAGCATTGGCTAAGCCAAGAGGCTTCTGTTCAGAAAGGTTGAGCTATTGTCTTTGCCAATGTTTTTTGCCATTGGCATGTGAATGCATGTGTCAAAACTCATGTGCTCCAGGGCCGGACTGGCTACCGGGCTTTACTTAATAAACAATGCAAAACAAAAGTTTTAAAAAGTACGCTTTAAAGGTATTTGTTTTGCATTGTTTATTTAGAAGCGCCTGCAGCCCCCCAGCAATAAAATCAGCCTCTCCGCAGTGAACCTGGACCCCACCCTGCCGCCCCAGCAAACAAGCATTGGCATAGCCAATAGGTCTCGCCTTTGGGACCTTATAAGTGTTTAGCTGTGCAACATTTGATGTTGTTGACGAAAGGATATTGTGCTGCAGAAGTAAATACTTATAAGGTCATAAAGGGGAGATATATTGGATATGGTAATGATTGGGTTTTTTAAGGACAAGAAGTGATTTTAGGCTGCGGCTGCCACTTAGTGTACCGTATTATACGTGAGACGTTGTAGCTATATTTGAGAGAGGTAGCGAGAGGTAGAGAGGTGTATAGAGGTAGAGAGAGAGCTAGACAGATGTAGAGATGTAGAGAGAGGTAGAGAGGTGGACAGAGGTAGAGAGAGGTAGAGAGGTGGACAGAGGTAGAGAGAGGTAGAGAGGTGGACAGAGGTAGAGAGGTGGACAGAGGTAGAGAGAGGTAGAGAGGTGGACAGAGGTAGAGAGAGGTAGAGAGGTGGACAGAGGTAGAGAGGTGGACAGAGGTGAGGAGGAGAGGTAGAGAGGTAGAGAGAGAGAGGTAGAGAGAGAGGTAGAGAGGGTAGAGAGAGAGGTAGAGAGGTAGAGAGAGAGGTAGAGAGGTAGAGAGAGAGGTAGAGAGGTAGGGGTAGAGAAAGAGATGTAGAGAGGTAGAGGTAGAGAGTGGTAGAGAGAGGTAGAGAGGTAACGAGAGAGAGAGAGGTAGAGAGAGAGAGGTAGAGAGATAGGTAGAGAGGTAGAGAGAGAGAGAGGTAGAGAGGGAGGTAGAGAGAGAGAGATAGAGGGAGAGGTAGAGAGAGAGGTAGAGAGAGAGAGGTAGAGAGAGAGAGGTAGAGAGTTAGAAGGAGATGGTAGAGAGGTAGAGAGAGAGAGGTAGAGAGAGAGAGGTAGAGAGAGAGAGAGAGAGAGAGGTAGAGAGGGAGAGGTAGAGAGAGAGAGAGAGAGAGAGAGAGAGAGGAGAGAGAGAGAGAGAGGTAGAGAGGAGAGAGAGAGAGAGAGAGAGGTAGAGATGGAGAGGTAGAAAGAGAGAGAGAGGTAGAGAGAGAGAGACAGGGAGAGAGGTGAGAGAGAGGTAGAGAGGGGTAGAGAGAGAGGTAGAGAGAGAGGTAGAGAGAGGAGAGAGAGACAGGTAGAGAGTTAGAGAGGTAGAAGGAGATGGTAGAGTGGTAGTGAGGTAGAGAGAGAGGTAGAGAGAGAGAGGTAGAGAGGTAGAGAGAGAGAGTTAGAGAGGTGGAGAGAGGGAGAGGTAGAGAGAGAGGTAGAGAGTTAGAGGGGTAGAGGGAGAGGTAGAGTGGCAGTGAGGTAGAGAGAGAGAGGTAGAGAGAGAGGTAGAGAGAGAGAGGTAGAGAGAGAGAGAGGTAGAGAGAGAGAGAGGTAGAGAGGGAGAGAGGGAGAGAGGGAGAGGTAGAGAGAGAGGTAGAGAGAGACAGGTAGAGAGTTAGAGAGGTAGAAGGAGATGGTAGAGTGGTAGTGAGGTAGAGAGAGAGGTAGAGAGAGAGAGAGGTAGAGAGAGAGTTAGAGAGGTGGAGAGAGGGAGAGGTAGCGAGAGAGTTAGAGAGATAGAGGGGTAGAGGGAGAGGTAGAGTGGCAGTGAGGTAGAGAGAGAGAGGTAGAGAGAGAGAGGTAGAGAGAGAGAGGGAGAGGGAGAGAGAGAGAGGGAGAGAGGTAGAGAGAGAGGTAGAGAGAGAGGTAGAGAGAGACAGGTAGAGAGTTAGAGAGGTAGAAGGAGATGGTAGAGTGGTAGTGAGGTAGAGAGAGAGGTAGAGAGAGAGAGAGAGGTAGAGAGAGAGAGTTAGAGAGGTGGAGAGAGGGAGAGGTAGAGAGAGAGGTAGAGAGTTAGAGGGGTAGAGGGAGAGGTAGAGTGGCAGTGAGGTAGAGAGAGAGGTAGAGAGAGAGAGGTAGAGAGAGAGAGGTAGAGAGAGAGAGGGGTAGAGAGAGAGAGAGAGGTAGAGAGGGAGAGAGAGAGAGAGGTAGAGGGGGAGAGAGAGAGAGGGAGAGGTAGAGTGAGGGAGAGGTAGAGAGAGAGAGAGAGGTAGAGAGAGAGAGAGGTAGAGAGAGACAGGTAGAGAGTTAGAGAGGTAGAAGGAGATGGTAGAGAGATAGGTAGAGAGTTAGAGAGGTAGAAGGAGATGGTAGTGAGGTAGAGAGAGAGGTAGAGAGGTGGAGAGAGGTAGAGAGAGAGGGAGAGGGAGAGAGAGAGAGAGGTAGAGAGATAGGTAGAGAGTTAGAGAGGTAGAAGGAGATGGTAGAGAGGTAGTGAGGTAGAGAGGTAGAGAGGTAGAGAGAGAGGTAGAGAGAGAGGTAGAGAGAGAGGTAGAGAGGTGGAGAGAGGTAGAGAGAGAGGTGGACAGAGGTAGAGAGAGAGGTAGAGGGAGAGGTAGAGGGAGAGAGGGAGAGAGGTAGAGAGAGAGGGAGAGAGAGAGGGAGAGAGGTAGAGAGAGAGGGAGAGAGAGAGGGAGAGAGGTAGAGAGAGAGAGAGGTAGAGAGAGAGAGAGATAGGTAGAGAGTTAGAGAGGTAGGAGGAGATGGTAGAGAGATAGGTAGAGAGTGAGAGAGGTAGAGAGAGGTAGAGAGAGAGGTAGTGAGGTAGTGAGGTGGAGAGAGGTAGAGAGAGAGGTAGAGAGAGAGGTAGAGAGAGGGGTAGAGAGAGAGAGGTAGAGAGAGAGGTAGAGAGAGGAGAGAGAGAGGGAGAGAGGGAGAGAGAGAGGGAGAGAGAGAGGGAGAGAGGTAGAGAGAGAGGGATAGAGAGGGAGAGAGGGAGAGAGAGAGAGAGGTAGAGAGAGAGAGGTAGAGAGTTAGAGAGGTAGAAGGAGATGGTAGAGTGGTAGTGAGGTAGAGAGAGAGGCAGAGAGGTAGAGAGAGAGAGGTAGAGAGAGAGAGGTAGAGAGAGAGAGAGGTAGAGAGGTGGAGAGAGGGAGAGGTAGAGAGAGAGAGGTAGAGAGAGAGGTAGAGAGAGAGAGGTGGAGAGAGGGAGAGGTAGAGAGAGAGAGAGAGAGGTAGAGAGATAGAGGGGTAGAGGCAGAGGTAGAGTGGCAGTGAGGTAGAGAGAGAGGTAGAAAGAGAGAGGTAGAGAGAGAGAGGAAGAGAGGTAGAGAGAGGTAGAGAGAGAGGTAGAGAGAGAGGTAGAGAGAGAGAGGTAGAGAGAGAGAGAGAGAGAGAGGTGGAGAGAGGGAGAGGTAGCGAGAGAGAGGTAGCGAGGTAGAGAGAGAGGTACTGAGAGAGAGAGGTGGAGAGAGGGAGAGGTAGCGAGAGAGAGAGGTAGAGAGATAGAGGGGTAGGGGTAGAGGCAGAGGTAGAGTGGCAGTGAGGTAGAGAGAGAGGTAGAGAGAGAGAGGTAGAGAGAGAGAGGTAGAGAGGTAGAGAGAGAGAGGTAGAGAGATAGGTAGAGAGATAGGTAGAGAGTTAGAGAGGTAGTAGGAGATGGTAGAGAGGTAGTGAGGTAGAGAGAGAGGTAGAGAGAGAGAGGTAGAGAGAGAGAGGTAGAGAGAGGTAGAGAGAGAGAGGTGGAGAGAGGTAGAGAGAGAGAGAGGTAGAGAGAGAGGAGAGAGGTAGAGAGAGAGGTAGAGAGAGAGAGGTAGAGAGGTAGAGAGGTAGAGAGAGGTAGAGAGGTAGAGAGAGAGAGGGAGAGGTAGAGAGAGAGGTAGAGGGAGAGAGGTAGAGAGTTAGAGAGGTAGAAGGAGATGGTAGAGTGGTAGTGAGGTAGAGAGAGAGGCAGAGAGAGAGAGATAGAGGGTGGTGGGCACGGAACTCGTTTTGGGCGACCAGTGCTTGTTTTCCATAATCAGATTTCAACCCAATGCAGGCGAGAGAGAGAGAAAGTTAGACAAGAAGGGCTGAGCGAGAAGGGAGGGGGAATGCCAGCAGCAGAGGCAGGCGAGAGAGAGAGAGAAAGTTAGACAAGAAGGGCTGGGCGAGAAGGGAGGGGGAATGCCAGCAGCAGAGGAGCTTGATCAAAGCTCACGAAAAGGGAGGGGAGAAGGGAGGAGGGAGTGCGAGCAGCAGCTGTGCACCTGCAAGCAGGCTGGCAAATGGTGTGCGATGTGCGCGCACCATGACGAGAGAGGAAAGCCATATGGCGCCTCTGCTCGTCATTGTGCGCGTACTCGCACACTCTAGGCAAGCCCAAAAAAAAGTGGTCGCTTTTCTAAATGCCCACTTACAAAATGTCTCGCCCAGACCAGCGCAAGCGCTGGCTTCAGGGCGAGACCTAAAAACGCCCGGTAGACAGTCCGGTCCTGATGTGCTTGCATGGCTGGCAATTTAGTAATGCATTTTATATTAATGAAAAACAATTCCAAGATTGCAGCGGGTGCGCATGCATGTGTTGTGAAGTATGCGCACATGTGCGTTGTGACACATGTGCCTGCATGTATCCTAATACACGGCAGCCATTCTTATTTACCATTGTAACACAGTGGATGGCCATGTTAGGGTGGTAAATAAATTAAATGAAAAAGAATGTGTGTGCTAGCACTAAAAAAGAGAGTAAGTGCTTATACTGCACTTTGCAGCTGCTTGGCCCTTTATGAAAAAAATAAGTGAATAAAAAATAAAAATAAAATTGGAATTGGGGAGGGGAGTAAGAAGAAAGTCCGTGATAGCCCAGCAACAATGTGTAGCTGCTAGGTACTCATAAAAAAGAAATAATAAAGAAGTGGAAGAGCATAGAAGCACATGCACTCCATGCTGTGCTGATATCCATCAGAAGAAAGATTCTTACCTCCAGTAACGATCTTTCTGGTAGATACTCTATCTACCTGCAGATTCCTCACCGACCCTCCCACCCTCCCCTCTTCTGGAGAAAGTGTTAGTACCCTTTTTAATATGATGCCAAGCAAGTAATTCACTGCACCAATATAAAAATATCACACTTTTAGCATACGCCTCAAAAGTTGGAGTAAAAACAGAATAGAACAGACGTTGAGGTGAAGGTCCTATCACAATATGGCTCTGTTGACGTCATCACGACTCCACGTCTGACATTGAAACAGAGACAACACCAACCTCTGGTAAAGGAGAGCTGTTGCATACATTTTACAGGTCCAGTCTTGTGCCAGGGATGTTCAAAGGTAAGGAATCTGCAAGGAGAAAGATTGCTACCAAAGGCACATAACTTTTTCTTTCTTACCAGAAGCCAATGAAGAGTGTCTAGAGGAGGGGAATACAATCAAATTTTGAAATCCCCAGCAGCAACCTAGCTGCAGCATTTGAATGCTCTGTAATCTGTTCTCCCGTTTCTGAGGGAGCCCAAGGAAAACTGAATTGAAGTAATCAAGTTTTGAAATGATTGTGGCTTGGATGCTTTTTTCCCTACAATCCCTCAGCAAACACAAGTGTTTTTTTCATGAGCTGAAGCAGAAACATGCAAGTGGAAAATAGCTTAGAAAAATGCTCTTAGACATGTAGACAGGTAGACATCAGGTCTCAATATGAATACCTCCAAATCATCAATATGGCCCATTAGAGGATCCATAGGTAGCGGTCGGTGGGCGGAGGGTCTCACGGTCGTGACACACGACTTCACCTACTTAGGGGTATATATATCAGATAACCAGATCTCTTCCTGGTATCACAATATAGAGAGGGTGAAGACCGAGGTGAGGAAGTGGTCAACACTCCCTTTGTCCATCTATGGTAGATCAGCAATTTTTAAGATGGTGTCCTTACCACATCTGTTGTATCAATTGCAATCATACCCATATCCAATACCATTATCATGCGACTTTGGCACATTTTCTATGGGGTGGTAGCACCGCTCGGGTTGCACTGCGCTCCTGCATGCAGTCCACATACTGCAGTGGCATTGCATTTGCCGACATACAATCATATCATGCTGCAGGGCACCTTCAAATATTGAATGAGTGGGGGTATGGGTCCAGAGAAGACCCAGCATTTCAAGTTGAACAATGGCTCATGGGCGACCTTTCTGCACATTCTTACATTTATAGCAGGACCGACCCCAAAAACCTCCCTCTGGCGGCAAAAGTTGAAATTATGACATGGCAACAGGCGCTAAGTCGAATGGGCTGGTGGGGCCGCCTTACTCGGGAAACCCCAATATGGCGCAATCGTCTCCTCCCACAGGTTGCAGACCTTCAGGGATTCCTCAGCTGGGATCGGACTGGTATCTCCACCCTGGGGACATAATCAAGGGGACAACGCTAACATCGTTTGAAGATCTACGCACGGAGACTCTATGCCCCATTCACAACTTTACAAATATTTACAATTGCGACATGCCCTTCTCCCCTATATTAAAGATATAACAGATTTACCAGAATTCAGCCCATTGGAGGGTAAGCTTCTTATGGGTGAGTTAGGAGAACACAAAGTATCTCAAATATATCAAACACTTGTGACTAATAGCCTCACGAATATAGACTCCCTACGTGCTTCATGGGAGGCCGACGTAGGCCCGCTAGATGCGGACGACTGCACAGAGGCCCTTCAATCCCCACGCGAGGCGGCAATCTCAACTAGACTGCGATACATTCAGTTGAAGTACCTACACAGGGTGTATTTTACTAGGCATAGACTTTGGAGAGCAGGACTGATTGCGTCACCACATTGTCTCCGGTGTCAGTCGGAAGACGGCACACTCATACATACGGTCTGGACTTGTTCTGTTCTAGATCGCTTTTGAAGAGGGGTACTGACAAGCTTGAAGGAGGTTTTGGCATGGGAACTCCCGAGATCCCCCAAACTCACAATGCTGCATTGCACAGATGGGGTGGGCCGCAATAGATATAAAAGGCATCTTCTCTTCCTCGGCCTTACCATGGCCAAGCGGGACATCGCCCAACAATGGAAAGCAGAGGGTTCTCCCCGGGTGTCCCTCTGGAAGGCAGGCATGGACCTAGAATTCCCGGTCTTCGTGGCAAGGGGTTGCCCTCAAAAACACACAAAAATGTGGACCAGGTGGACCGCTTATAGGGGAATCCCCATGGAAATATATGATGCCATTGATGGCTTGTCCGAAGACGCAATTACTAGACCCGTGTGAAATCAGGGAAACAGATCATTTAATTGGACACGACGGCTTTGATTAGGGATATAAATGTAACTGTGATTTAAACCGAGACACTGCATGTTATGGGTTTATACCAAGGTTACAGTATAATGTTTTTTGTATTTACTTTGAGGGGTTCGGGGATGGTTGGGACATTGCCATTATATTGAGCCCATATTTGCTGACATTACCTGTCTCATGTCACTTGAACTCTTGGAACCTTTGCAAAACCAATAAAATTTGTTCTAAAAAAAGAAATGTAGACAGGTGTCAAAAATGACCCTGATGTAAAAAATAAGCTGTTAGCTCTGGACAAGAGCCAAGAGAAAAGGGCCAACAGTCATCATTCAAGATGAATTCATTGTCAAAACCAAGAACTTCTGTTTTATAGGAGTTCAGCATAAGAGCACTAGCACATATCCATTTAGCAATGTCCATCGTACGGTTTCTAAAATTAGATTTAAACGATGACAGATTATCCTATAAATTGCTTATCATCAGTGTAGTAAAAGTAAACAAAACCATAAGAGCAAATGACTGCAGTCAAAGAGTCAACATAAAGATTAAAAAGGGTGGGGCTCAAAATAGAGTAATACGGTATCCTACAAGGTAAATGTTTAAAGTCAGAGCTGTGAGGAGGAGCGAAGACCACCTGCTCTCTATTGTTGTGAAAAGAACGGAACCAGTCAACAGCACGGCTCCCACACCCATACCTGCCAACCTATGGAGGAGGATTTTGAGGGAGACCATGTCAAAGGCAGCCAACACATCAAGAAGGATCAGAATGGCTGAATTTCTAGAATACAGGCGTAGATTGATTTAATTTTGAACTGAGATTAAAACTGATTCCATGCTATAACCAGATCTAAATTCAGATTGATGGATATCATATATTTTGAAAAGCTTCTAGAAATTTTGCCTGGTGCGTTATTAATATGGGATTCCAGGATCTTCGAAGGGCCTGGATGGAGTGAAATAGGTTTGTAGTTGGAAATCATTTTTGGATCTGCATTTGGTTCCTTTAATGAAGAAAGTACACATGCTTGTTTTCCAGGTACTGGAACAGCTTCACACTTGCAAGAAGAGATTACACATAACATGTGTATTTGTAAAACGCACGTTCACCAAGGAGAATCTTGGCACTGGATAACAGATGTTTATTGTTGCCCGACTCATTGGTACTCATTTTATAAACCTCGAAAGGATGAAAGGCTGAGTGGACCCGCCAGGATTTGAACCTGTGACCATGAGGTCAAACACAGGCCCCTACAGTGGAAGCATTAGTCAACTAAGCCACCAGACCCGCCGTAGGATCGTAAGAGCAGGGAAGATTGCGGGAGAGAAATATTTAATGAGGAAGTGAGTCAGACATGCTTTGCTGGTCCTTGCTGGCTGCCCAAGAGTGACTCCACTGTGGTGAGAAATAAGATGTGACTGTGAGAGAACTCAGTGCACGAACTAGTAAAAAGGAGTAAAAGGCCGCACCACCTGCCCACAAACCCAAAAATGAGGAAACCTACCTGGCTTAGCAGGAGAGACAGCTGTGAGCAGTGGAGGTAGAGAAGGGGACTTATGACCCCAGACACAATTGTCCGAGTACCAGTGAAGCATTTTTGCACCTGTGACCTATTCTGTGAAGCATTGAGTTTTTGTGTGTATTAAACTATTTTTCTTTATCAAAGTAAAGCATTGAGTTGGGCAGTCTGTTATTGTGCTGCTTTGTGATTGTCTAGTTCTAAACTTGATCACCTCACACTTCCACCACTAGAAGCGTATGACTGCTCAGCATTGCTACACTGAGTGTTAAGTGCTGAAGGGGTGAAACTTGGCCCAGTTTTACAGAGCCATTGTAGGATAGCCCCTGGGAAATCAGAGGCAAACGGCCCCAGCCACTACAGCTGGGTTCCAGTAGCCCTTACGTGCCCCGCAGCACCCCCGAACAGGGTCTCACACTTGGTCTACAGCATTGTGTTACCTAATGGGTTCCTTTTACTTTTATTTCTCTTTTTATCTTATCCTATCGCATAAATGCTTCTGTGAAATTATGCTTAATAAAAAATGATAATAATTATTAGAACATTGGAATGTTGAGCGCTCCATTGAAAACAATGGAGTGCTTCAGGCTTCTAATGACCGGTAGAAGCCCGGAGCATCAACATTCCCATGTTTAACAAAGGCCTCAAGGAGCCTGAGGGTATTTCAACCCCCTCGGGCTCCGTGAGGCCTTTGTTTTACAAATTAGATCATTCTGCCCTCTAGGGCTGGAATGTTCTAATAGCCTTTAGAGCCCTCTGTAGCGGATTCTACCGGCCATTAAAGTCCCGCTCCCTTTAACGCTGGAGCGGGCCTTTAATGGCCGGTAGAGCCCCCTACGGCGGGCTCTACGGCTATATTATAATAATAAAGATTTAGCATCTGGTGTTTAGTTAGAAAATGATATACTTTGGATTCCTTTAGATTCTTTTCAATACTTTTAGATCAGTCCACAACACTTCACACCATTGTCCTGAAATAGCTCAGCTCCCTTGTTCTCAATAGATATTATTCTAGACTGTTGATATTCAACCCTTCAAATCTCTTTCACCTTCTCTTCTTCTTTCAGCCATCCTAAAGCTCTACACTATTTCTTCTCTTTAACTTGTACTTTTGTCCTCCGTTACGTTTGTGTTTTACTCATAGACCAGTAACTCCCAAATTGTCTCAAAATTAGATGGTGTCCATGTTTAAGCCTTACCTTGAAGATATTAAAAACATGTAAAAGTTTCAAGGCCCAACCCAACAAGCTCCAAAGAGAAAGGGGCTAGGCAAGCCACAGAGGTTGGGCAGAGGCAGGTTGAGACCACTAATGCCTTAATCCTGTCTTCGCTAAGCACATCACGCTTGAAGTTGAATGAAGCGACTGAACACTTAGATTGTAAATGAGGAGCAGAGTAAAAGCTACTTGAGGCAGAGCATAATTTGGCACGGTGGTAAGCAATGTCTGTTGGCCTGTTGTTAATGATTCTGCAGCCTATATCTAGCAAAGCAAAGGAAAGCATAGGGTGGTACAGAGCTTACTTGTTATGTGTTCATCACAGAAATCTGCTGGTCATGCGCAGTGTCTTGAAATGCAGTATTGATAGGTGCTACTAGGCATGGTTCTTTAGTCTATGCACATAATGATCTTGCTTTGTCATTATCTTATATCTTCAGTTGCATGGCGGTTATGAAAGTTTGCACTTGAAAGGCTTCTTGAAAATTAGGGTTGGAAACAAATTTCACTGGTGTTCGTTTAACAAGTGTCCAAAGCACAAAATACCATACATTGCACATGACTTGCATATTATTTCTTAATGTAACAATTACCAGCTGGATGATGACAGTGAAGTGTTTGAAGAACCCACTAAAAGTTGGATGAAATATCTTTGGTTGGATTTGGTGGCAGCTCGTTCCACTTCCGGGTCAATCAGCAAGAGTCCTTTGTGTTTTGATTGACACTTAACCTTTCTTGAACCCTCAGATTAATGCTGCAGGTAAACCCTTTACAAGCCAGGCTCTTTATGGCTGGACTACATAAATAGTTTGCATTTGGGCCCACCTCTTGTGCTGATAGACTGAAAAGAAAGTAGAAAACGCTGTAGTTTGGCTTTGGTTCAAGATCAAAAGATAGAATCCAGTTCCCAGGCATTTTCTTCTCTGCACTGGCTGAATGTGGCCAATTATTGATGGAGCCCATTTATAAAGTCTTCCATTGCCTTACTCCGCCTATCATAGTTCCGACACTCCCTTTGTCCCCTTACCATGCCCCCGGGTGAAGGTAAACCTTTGATAATGCCATAAGTTCACAAGTCACCCAGAACTGGCAAGCACTTTTCCATTTTGGCATCAAAACATTGGAACACTCTCCTATTAACCATCCGAGTGATTGCAAAGCACGGGTTTTGACATATAATCTGAAGTGCAGTTAAACCCTGCTTCTCCCCACTGTGAGGCCTTATGCTGATTATCCTCGAATACCATTTGAAAGTTTTGAGCGCAAAAGGGCCTGAAAAGTTCTCAGTCCCTGGAAAGCGGCATTCTTATGGCATACCTCACTGTCTCCAAAATGACTATGCCCATACAGTAGATCAGTTAAATCAATAACCCAGTTCGAGCTGCGTTAGGTTACAATTTGCACACATTAAACTTAACAGCTATCACTGATCACTCCTAAAAACAAGCAGATGTTCTTTTTGTAGGATTTCAGTGATCCAAGGGGGCTCAAAAAGAACTTTCACCCATTTAGGATGGTGCCCTCCGAGTTGGAGATCAGTGTTGTTTTTCTGAGGCCGGTGGCACTCACCCGGAGCCCAGGCACAGTAATATGAACTCACTGATTGCAAGAAGGGAGACTGAGGATACTGGGCCCCAAATTGTACCGATGGGAAGTTCTGGCCGCTCACAAAGTGTAGGAATTGATGGCAGCTTCTGAAGGACTTATCCTCCAAACTGTGGCGGGAGTGTCCACAGTAGCACCATGGCTGCATGGTTGTCAGTTTCAGCTGGATGGTAAGAACTTATTTCTGGCCTCCCCATACCATGACCATGTCATCCTCTACTCTGTCCACTCCTTTCCTAGTTGTATTCCTAATTTACAACAGAGCAGGAGGATTTTCTTCTGGTGTTTTGTCAGAAACATTTGTCAACTGACTACGTTCACCCCTGTCCTAAGCAGGCTCTGCTTGCAGGAGAAAGCACTGGGAGGTTCAGGGTAAATCCTTTTGCACCATCAGTCTGCAGGACTCTCAATATAGTCCCTACCACAGTCCTCGCACATGCATGTGTCCTCTCCCTTTGCACACAGTCTACTGTCCCTGGATATGAACGTGCCTTCTCCCCTTGCACGTATGCACATGGCTCACTCGCAAACAACCTGATATCCTTTGACCCATGTCGCTGCAGAGACCTTTTGTTGTGATCCGCCTTACTGTCTGCTAATAGACCAGGAAGAAGGCAGGCACTGGCAAAACACAACTTGGACGCAAATTCACCAAAATAAGGTGTAGCGAGGTGGCATCACACGCACTATCAGTCTATCACTCGCACTATCAGTCTATCACTCCCCGTTGAGATGATCCTATTTCCTCTAAAGGGGCAGGGAGAAGGTCATGGAGTAAAAACTACAGAAAGCAAACAGTGCTGTTCCTGCCCATCCCTCAGTGGCCCCTGAATACAGGGGTAGCATGTGCCAGAAGTACTATGCAATGCAGAGGTGGCAGCTACTACTCCTGGAACCTCTAATTGACATGCATGGCACAGGACGCCCAAAAATTCAACATGAAACATTTACTTCATTTCCAAATTTTGTTTAGCAGTTGTTTGCTGTCTGACAATGTTATGCTTTTCTCCGTTCTTTTTTTGTTATTTGTTTCTTTTATCTAGCTGGGTTTGATGGCTAATGGACTAATGCATTCACTACAGTGATCTGTATTTGACCCTGCGGTCAAATGGTCGAATTTTAGCCGGGGCCATTCAGCTTTTTATCTTGTGAGGTCAATAAAAGAAGAAACATTGAAAAGGATAATAATAAACATCTTTTATACAGCACCAAAATACAGTGGTGGCTGACACGGGACGGGAGTGAAAAAAACAAGCTAAAAAACACCCAAAACACTTACCTCTTCAGCTGGTCGCGTCTCTCCTCGCTTACCTTCCGACATCCCAGAACGGAAGCAGGAACTGGAAGCACACACAGGCTCCCTCCCCTAAACCAATCACAACGCTGCAATGCAGCATTTTGATTCGTCTGAGCGCCGTGGTTCGGTGCTCATACGGGGAATGGGAGCCTGGGCATGTTCCTCACCAGGCTGTGTAATGCAGCCTGGTGGGGAACATGCAAAGCACACACTTAGAGTGTGCCCACCACTCCTCCCCTTGTGACCTCAGCCCCGCCCCAACCCAACCCCGCAGCTACCAAAAATAAAATGATAATAAAGTTATTATCATTTTCTTTTTTCACTGCTTTGTAAGCAGTGGGGCGACGCGCCTCCACCTTAGTGGAGGAGCCGCCCCTGCCAATATACAATACACGTTACGTTGTCAGTGTTATTTCAAAAATATAGATTTCAGATTTTTCACATATGTTGTATGTAACAAGTTTCCTGTGAGTCTATGGTGTAATCCAAAGAAACGCACTGCAGTCATCCCTGATATGGTAGTCTGAGCTAGAGAAAACACCGACCCCGTAGGTACTGTTTTGTTTTGCAAATAACTTTGGCACCTTTTGATGATAAAAGTTCTTCTACCTCAATCCCTTCTTGGAAAGTTTTGGGGTGATCTGTCAAGCGGAGGCCAAGAAAAAGGAGGCGTCCAAAGATGCAATTTCCCCATGCAACTTCCATAGGGGATTTTAGATGGCGCTACAGACAAAACGGCTGAACAGAATTACACCCAATTTGGCAGAAAGTTAGAGCTTTATACAGAAAGCGTGCTTTTTGGGTTGTTGTGTAAAACCGTTCAGTAGTTTTGGAGAAATTAAGGTTCAAAATGTATAGATATTTTGACAGTTGGGCTGCAGTTTAAAAATGCAAGTCTTCTGATTGGCCCAAGGGGCATTTTTGGAACAAGCACTCTGATGCGCCGACGGTTACATGAACAGAAATGTTGCAGCTGCCATTACAGGACTTGGGAACTTGGTACCCATGGAAAATGTTTTTTAAAAAGGACATAAAGGGGCAGGCTAGGGATACCCTTCACCCTAGCCTTCCTGGGGGTCCCAGAAGGACACCAGAAGTGTTGGTGCATACTTTTAATATTGATGTGGGTAGGAAGGCCTATGAGTGGCACCCAAGTCAACTTTTGGCCACGGGCACTCCGTCCACCTGTGTCTAACACAAATTGCAGGTCCTGTGGGACCAATACTCCCGGTACAGTACGTTGGTGCTTTGGGCACGTTGACAACCCATGCCCATGTCTGGTGTGGCGGGTAGCCCCGGTCATTTCCTTTCCTGTCCACACTTCTCATGGGCAGGGGACTGCATTGCTTCCGCCCGTGACAGGAGCATAAAAAAATAAAGCCAACAGGCTTGCCTTCATATATTGATGTTGTAACCCCTTGACAAAGCCAATAGGCTTGCCTGGTATATTGATTTGGTCAGCCCTTAACAACGCCAATAGGACTGCGTATTATATATTGATGTGGTGACCCATTGTCAAAGCCACTAGGCCTGCCTTATGTTTCATGGCACCCACTTATATTGTGATGTTGTGTCTCATATAGGTGGGGGAGTTGTTATTATGGGGGTCATGACACACTAGGGGTGAAATGTGATTTGAGGGTGTCATTAAAGGCATTTACATGCACCAAATGTACATATTTGTAATTTAATGCATAGTATTTTGTAGTATGTGTAATAAATGTAATTTTCTTTTTAAAACAAAACACACTAACTGGACAATAACTTATTGAGCGTTGATGTTGCATGTCAGCGAATGGAGATTACTAGTCCACACTCCCTTCCCTGAGTAGGCCTGAGTGAATGGCTACAAATGGGTACCTAGGGGCCTATTAGGATGGCGGGCGGACCTGAGTCCGCCCGCCATCCTCGCGGTGTTGGGACCGGCCGCCAGACATGCGGCGGTCCCGCACCGCGAATTAGGATGCGACCGCCACCCTGGCGGTCGCATCCCTCATTTTAACATTGCGGGGGGTGCTGCTTACAACAGCACCCGCCGCGATGTCAAAATGGCATGCCTGGCATTTCCCTGCACCACGTGGCAGGCACCACGCGGTGCCTGCCACTTGGTGTAGGGAACTGCATGGGTACCCCCCAAGTGCATCCCCCCACTCCCCCCGGGGGGCCTGCAATGGGCCCCCAAAGCAAATCGCCGCCATGGAAAGGCCTTCAAAACTCTACATCCTAATATGGCTGGCGGTGCCCGCTAGGCACCGCCACCATATTTGGACCCTGCTCTGCCCGGCCGGCAATCGTAACGATTGCCGACCGGCGGAAAAGCGGCGGACGCACTTTGCGTCCGCCGCGATACCCACCGCCATCGTAATATGGAGGTGGGTAATTCACGTTACGATGGCGTAACAGTCGCCACCGCCGGGCCGGCGGTGGCGATCGTTATGCCATCGTAATGACCCCCTTAGTTCCCAGTAAGGAGAGAATTGTGGACTTTTTACTGTAATAAGATCTTACTTTATGTTAAAAAATACAGACATTCATTGAGAAAACCAAAGATAAAAGGGAAATTATAGTTAGCTCAGTAAACGATGACTTGGCACATTGAATTATGCAGCATGGGAGCACCAAATTATGCGTCATTGTTGGCTAAATTATGTGGCAGGAAAAAGCAAATTATGTGGCACGTGTTTCAATAGTATTACTACTTCATTATTTTGTAATTTTGTTTTTTAAGAACATACTTTATTGGTTTTTCCTTTTGCCAACATCATGCTCCACGAGCCGTTTTATACATGTACAGACTATTTTGTAATTTTTACAAAAGCTAATACTGTCCGGGGAAAGATTTCACCTCATTAGTGACAGTTTAGCAACCAAATATAGAAATAAGCAACTGAAAGATGACCAGTTAACCTTTGCGACGGCATTCGCCACTATGGAGTTATAGTTGGGACCTAGCTGCCATAGGAAGAGCGTTTTTTTGGTTTGCTAATAACTTTGGCGCCATTTGACAAATCTTTACAAAACCTTCCAAAGAAAAAGTTCATTCACCTCAGCTCCTTCTTGGAAAGTTTCGAGGTGATCTGTAATGCAGGGGCTGAGAAAAAAGGGGGTCTCAAAACTCAATTTCTTCATGCAATTTACCATATGACAATTGAACAGCGATACCACGAAAACAGCTGAAGGGAATTGCACCAAATTTGGGAGAAAGCAAGATCTTGTTCCAGAAAGCATGCTTTTTATGATTTGGTGTAAATCTGTTCAGTTGTTTTTAAGAAATTAAGGTTAAAAAACGTTGTATATCTAGACGGTTGTTTTCGCATAAGGCTCATTAGAGTGTCTCAATCTTGCAACTTCAAATAATAAAGCAATCAGAGGGGGCTTTTTTTCCCCCCATCGACCGCCACTCTCCCACAGGAGCAAAAGGCTCCTGCGAACACCCGCAGGAGCACACGCTGTCAATAGCTGGCTGCAACATAAAGGGAAATGTTGCAGCCGCTGTTTCAGACTATTCAGCCACCATGTCCTGATTTTTTTTATAGAAGTTATAAGCGGGCAGGGTAGGGGTACACTGACCCCTAGGACCTTGTGCCAAACTTAGTTTTTTCGCTATCTCGCAGGAGCCAGAGCAACCTCCTGAACTCTATTGGTGAGTCCCCTGTTAAAAAAAATAATGTTTATTTTTCCCTGTACATTACCATAGAGAGTTCTCAGTTTCTGTGAGAAAGGTTACTAGTAGTAATTTGGGGACCAGCACTTATTTTTACTCTTCTGACATTTCTGAAGAGCAAGAGAGGGAAAAACACACAGAGCAGAAAGAAAGAGGAAGAGAAAGACAGGAAAACCTCACAAAGGCAGAAAGCAGGAACCCAGAAGACTGACATAAAGGAGCATAAAGTGTCTGTTGGTGGATTAAAGATGTCTGGTGTGTATTCAAGACTATGCTGCCTTGGCATTCGGTGCACTGACATTTAATAGCGCCAGCCACAGGCTTCTGAGCAGAGCTTTGGGCCCCTGCACTTATTCTTTGACAAATTAAGCACTGGCTATGTTCCATCATACCACCCAAGATGCATTGCGGAAACCTCCTTCTATTGCACAAGGAGCCCCCAAATGTCAACAATCAAGGAACCCATGATAGAGCAGGGAAAACAAGCACTCAGTGCACTGAGTGTCTCCAGCTGTACATCTATAGAAAAGTAGGAAAAACCCATTCAGTACATGAGCGCTCCAGGCCAGTATGTCACCAAGGCAATACTGATGGGGCTGTAGAGCTTAAATGTGGAGTAGGAAAACCAGTGATCATCAAGGCAGGTAAAACGAACTGCAAAAGACTCTATTCATGCCAGGAGCCCATTTTCAGAAGAATCTCAGATTAGAAGCCATGATTGATACAACCACAGTCAGCCATCACCAACCGTACATCAAAGTGGCAAACAGGATGTGGCAGTGTAGTAGGGTGGAGTTTGTATTAGGCTGTACATCACTGATACAGCTATGATTAGCAATGGGGAAAAACATGTTCTTTCATGTCAAACATTTACTTGTGATGAAAACTGAAATATACCTCTATTTCTGTTGTTATGTGAAAATGTGTTACCTGCCCTTTAGAACAGCCCATCACTTTCTTTAACGAGAACTGTCTATACGTAACCGCTGGGAAGAGCCTAACTTCAGCATCCTCCACTCTGTGACTGCGTTGAAAATGTATTCCAAAAACCATTGAAAATGATGACTTGTGCATGCGCACACGTGCATGCATGCCCATGCATAGACGGCCATTTAAAAACACTTTTTATAAACAGTTGTACAAAAACCATTAAAGATGGTTGCATGCGCCTGTGCGGGTGCACATCTTAGAATGGTTTTAAAGACTACTCAAAGATGACCACCATCTCATATGTGCATACATGGATTACCACGTTTGGATGGTTTTAAAGCTCATGCTCAGGCGGCCTTTTTAGGTCTCGCCTGACCCAGCGCATGCGCTGGTCTGGCGAGACTTTTAGTGAGGGCTCAAAATATGTTACCATGGCCAGCCTAGAGCTACAGTGCATGTGCGCGGGCGCGCGCTTAGGAGCAGAGGCGCCATATGGCAAACCTCGTCATGCTCATTAAGCGCCCGCGATCACTTTCCTTTCACTTTCGCGGCGCCCCTTTGATGTTCTCGTTCAAAGGTTCCCTGCGTGTACATGACCCAGGCAAGCACTTTAAGGGCTATTAGGAGGCCAAATTAAAGAGAAAAACTTCCAGCGTCAAATGCCAAGGGGTCAGTGCATTTGTTAACTTCACTGGAATCCATGCCTTTGTTATCTCCGAGAGCCCGGAGAGAGCATCATTAAGGTCTCGTCTGCGCCGTTAATAGCGCAGGCTGCCTTATAGTTTTAAGGGCCTCAATTTATATATTTTTTGTTTCCAGTAAACGTGTTCGCTGTGCTCAGGTTCTGCAGCATCCCCACAATGACGCCTAACACTTCAAATCATGCACTCTCCGTGGATGCGCCTGCATGATCCTTAACATAAGGTAAAACATTCCGTGATCAAGGAAATGCTGTTTTTAATTTGTGTCATCGAAATATTTCTATGCAACTGCTGCTCTTTTTACTTCACATCACAAGATGTTTTGCATGTGTGAATTTTGGCACATGACCTCTGAGGAGGCAGAGTGTTCCAAATCATGGCTTAGTTGCAACTTTTTATAAAGGTTCCTAAAGAAAAAGGAGCCAAACTCGGATTGTTCATAACCCGAAGCCATTCCCAAGCAGAGCGCTGTGCACTGCCCTTTGCTGAATAAGCTACTGGTCTCAGCTCAGTTACCAGCACACCAAAGTTCACATCACTGAAAGCACCATCGAAACTGACGTTAATTGGAGCCTCGGCTCGAAGTCTCAGCGCAGAGGTCAATCTTTGAAGGAGCAATGGAAGATGAAATACCCTCATCCTTAAGAGGGATGTCAATTCTGCAAGATGGGAGAAACCGCAATTGTGGGAAAGTATGTTCAAACTTTTTTCGTGGTAGAACTGCTACTTAGAAGATATGAAATCGTTTCAGAAAATTCAAATGGTTTTATCTTGACTCAAATCTAGTTTGATCACCTGGGGGAGAGAAAGGAGAGCAGCAGGGTGCACCATTTAGCTTGGGCCTCTTGATTTCGCCAAACAAGATGTTCCGGTGTACAGGTAAGCCTGGGCTTACCTGAATATCATTTAACTGTAATTATTTTTTGTCAAACTGCCCAGAAAATCAACAACCTACAGTAGAGACACAGCAATTGGATAGTAAGTAGCTAGAGCTAAGAATCTTTCTGATCACAATTAGTTTTCCAAAGATATCTATTCTCTTAAGAGGCATGGCCAACAAAAAAGGCTTTGCTGACAAAAATTGTTTACCTTATTTCTTTCTCTCTAAACATATTTGTTAAGTTAGGGATCAACTTTCAAACTCAATGTGTTCTGTAATGCTTTCTAGAAAGTCAGTGTATGCACTTTAATGCAGCCATTTTAGATGTGCGCTTTTCCACCCCAATGCCCCAAACTGTTCTGTGAGCATTGGCATAGCCAATAGGTCTCGCCTTTGGTACCTTATAACTGTTTAGCCATGCAACAGTTAATGTTGTTGCACCGAGGATATTGTGCTGCATAACTTATAAGGTCCCAAAAGCGAGACCTATTGGCTATGCCAATGCTTGTTTTAATTGGTGTTGATACCTGTTCATACATGGTCTCCACTTGCAGTGCCTGCGCAGGCTACTGTGCACTGCAAGCAGTAGTGGAACCTGGTAGCAATGTCTGGGGAGCTGCCAGGCCCTTGCAATTTTTTTTTTTTTAAACAATTAAACATTTAAAATATATATATTTAAAAAAATACAAAAATAAGCACACAGTGGCTTAAATCTCGATCTGTGTGGCATACAACATTTGGAAGTACTGATTTTGTAATGTTTGTTGTTTTAATTTGTGAACATGCCATGGCATTTGGAACCTGAAGTAAGTAGCAATTCTTTTCAGGTTTTCTATATTACAACCAGCAGAGTTCCTTACTTTTATTACCGTAAAGTTTATTCTGTTTGTATTGAGATGATTTAACTTAATCTGACCATAAATTTCTTATTACAACAAAGAAGAAAAGAATTTTTGGCGTTTGGTCCTTGAGGTGAACCATTCCCACAAGAGAGAGAAAAAACAGCAGGAGGCACACTTATCAAGAAATTACACAGCACAGCAAGCCACCTTGCCAAGCTGCGTGATAGGGAAAGGGCAGGAATGTGCTATTATTTAACAATATACGGCGCATTCCTGTCTTTTCCTTGCACTGGTGCACAATATGCTGCCTAGCGCCAACGCAGGCACCCTTGCACCATGGTTTAAGGGTGCCTGTGTTGTAAGCAGGATTGTTTTTGTGCAGGAAGGGGGACCTTCCTGCACAAAAACAATCCCCTGAGGCATTTTCCTCTTTCTGTGTGTGCTGCAGCAAAAAAACGAGGAGAACTAAGGATATGTTTCCTCGTTACGCCTCACCTGGGAAGGCGTAGCATTATGACACATTCCCAGGTCTACCAGTAATGGTAAATCTGGGAATGCACCAAAATCCATGGGTGGATGCGTGGGAACAGCCACGCTCCACCCATGGAATGCCTTCCTGCTGCAGAGGCAAGGCAGCAATTTGCGGTGCATTGTGTTACTCTAGATGTATCAAGCCACTCAGGGCCACGCAAGGTGGGCTTGCATGGCTTGATAAATCTAACTTAGTAGTTGCGTTGCTCTTGTGCCCCGTTGTGTGGCGCAAGGGCGACGCAACTCTTTGATAAATATACACCCAGGTATCTTTGAGGAGGTGGCATTTTATAAATCGGGCCTGATTCGAGGAGAGGGACTTAGCATTTGATCTGATAAAAATGTTTTTGGTGTTTTTCATAATGTTGAATGTCTTTCTAATAAAGTAGTAGGGACTGAGATGCAGAAATTAAGATGTGAATGGATTGTAAAATGTGCATTGCATTTTTATTTTCAACTGTATTTGTACATTCATTATTTCCTGTGTAGTGCTTATCCATGGAGAGTATTATTGCGTTTATAAAAACTTTGGACCAATGTTAGCTGACAATGACAGAGCTCCTGACCCCTGGTAAAGCCCAGCTGGAGTTAGGCAGCATAGACACGTGCAATGAGAAATAAACTGCCCTTGCTCTCTGCACGGGTTTTTTATGCTGTCATCTTGAATCCATCGGCTCTTATGAACTCGGGATTCTCAATGTCCCCCCCCCCCTCACCTGTGCACCCTTTTCAGGATGCGTTTGCTCCTGGTACATGATTTTGCCATTGGCTGCACTATGGTATAGGAACGCCAAGTGTGGCGAGCCTCAGAAACAAGAAACAATCATCTACTTTCCAAACATCTAGAGTAACAAGAGTCATCCAACCTTAGCGCCAGGTGCTGCAACCCAGGCCCAAACACAGGATCTATGCTTGTGAGACTGTAGAATCCTGCCATCATCCCCTTTTGTATCGCAAACTGGCAAAAGAGGCCTTGAACGGAGGTCAGAATAGTGCAATCCTTCAGCTCTTCCCATGGCTGCCGAAGAGAGCGTCCGATACGGTGCTGCCACCTTCCTAAAACCACCGTCTGCTTTTGATGTTGCCCAGAAGCAGAATATTGGAGCTAGATGGACTGTCTGGATTGAAGCGTTTGAGGACTTTATTGATGCACTGGAAGAAGCAGATGACAAAAAGATCATCAAGTATCTCAAAAACTTAGCAGGTGACGGAGTGAAGGATGTGATAAAGAAAATACCAAGAGGTGAAGAAACTTCATAGCATCAAATTAAAGAAATGCTGAACTCCAAATTCAATCCGATGCAGAATGTTGAAAATGTACCTTTCATAGTCAATCAAGAGAGCCAGAGAGCCACTGGATATGGGAGGAACAAAGAGGGGAAACTACAGAAAGTAAAAAGGGGTGAGATAAACACTTGTGTTCCTGTTGCTGCCTTCATAAATCCTGAGAGCGTGGTATCAAGGGCAGTGCCAGATTAAATCAGATAACATATCGTGGGATGTTTTAAAATGTATTTACCTAGCAATGTTTGTACTGTGTAATTCCAAGATCAATACTACATCCATGTATGTGGATATGTAATACTGGTTATTTGCTCAAAATAATACAATTCTGTTTATTAAACAAAAAGCTTGCAATATGTAAAAAAAAAAAAAAAAGAGAGAGAGAGAGACAGAGAGCCGGTGAAACGCTAGAAATGCTCATCAGACACTGTAAGTGCAAAGAGTTCAATGACGAAGAAGCCATTCATCTCAGAGTCATAGATGGTTGACTTTCCAATTCCTTCAGATGCCGAATGCTGAGAGAAACGCTCAGTCTGGAGCGTGTGCTCATGGCGGCCTGAGCTGAAGAACGTGCCGACAAACAAGCTGCTGACATGGAGGCAGGTGGGGCCGAGAGTGCACTGGCATTGAGTATGAAAAGCAAGAAAAAACACAAGGTAGAAGGCTGCAAGTGTTGTCTCCAAAGAACAAGAAGCTGTGTTTTCGATGTGGATTTTCATTTCCACATGAAGGTAAATGTCCCACCATTGGGCAGATATGTAAAGGCTGCGGGAAAGAGAACCATTTCATAACAGTTTGGAAAGCAAGAGAAAAAGTGTGTGCATCACGTCATGAAGACAAAATGGCTGCCAGTGCGTTACATTGTGGAGACAAAATGGCTGCCAGAAAATTCCAGAAGGATTCCAGTCACGCACACTGAAATAAACAGCAACATTAGTTGAGGCAAATAAAAACTGAAAGAGGCTGATTATCATCTAATTCTTCATCGAGAGGTTCTTCAACGTCACTGGCGAGAGACAGTGAAGAAAATGGGTGTGTGATGTCACTGCTGGCCATGGAAAGACATGCACATGTGGGTTTGGCTTCCAACAAGGAAGAATACAAGTCGAAAAAGGATCAACAATTGAAATCACGAAGTTCCTTTGTAAACTGTCCCAAAATCAAACGGAAGGTCAATGGTTGCTATATACCATTCACTATAGACAGTGGTGCATCGATAAACATCATGCCAGCCGAAAAGTACCATGAACTGTCTCCAGTGCCCTTTCTTACCTCATTGAAAACCAAAGTACACGTGGGCCGCCTCGACGCCATTACAAAGTCAAGGCTCATTCATGGCGACCATGAGACACAAAAGGACGACAGTACAAGCCCCAATCCATGTCCTTCTGCTGCTGACATAGGACTCATTTCTGTGACTTACAATATCAATGCTCATCATGACATAGTGAATTCGTTTTCTGTCATTGTTACATGGATTAGGAAAACTTAAGACAATGAAAGTGAAGCTCCACATTAACAAGGACATTTGTCTTGTTGCTCAACAACAGAGTCGAATTGCATTTCATCTACAACAGGCTGTTGAAAAAAAAATTGAGACTTTGCTAAAACATGATACAATTGAGCACTCTACTGATCCAATGTCATGGGTGTCCCCAATAGTGGAGGTACCTAAAAAGGACAGTGGAAAGTCAGTGTGAATCTGTGTTGACATGCGTCAAGCAAACAAGGCAATTAAAAGAGAACGACACCCAGGTCCGAACATGCCCGATATGATTACCTAGTTGAATGGTGCCAAAGTTTTCTCACGTGTTGATCTGAACAAAGGATATCATCTGCTCGAATTGAAAGAAGATTGCAGGTCCATTACTACCTTCTCAACTCATGTTTGTTTGTTCAGATACAAAAGATTGAATTTCGGAATGTCTTCAGCTGCCGAACATTTCCAAGATGTCATTTTTTCGCATTATACAACCTGTTGCACATATTTTCAATTACCATGATGATATACTAGTATTTGGGGCCACACAATAGAAACATGATAGAGCCCTTAAACAAGTGTGCCATCTACTTGCTGATGCAGGTCTTACATTGAATGCTGAAACGTTCAAATTTCACAAAACAAAATGACAGTTCTTTGGGCACATTTTCTCGGCAGGCGGAATGACTCCAGATCCAGCCAAGGTTCAGGCTTTGTCATCCACCTCACTTCCAGAGGATGTAACTATGCTGTGTTCTGTTCTTGGTATGGCCAGCTACTGTTCCAGGTGCGTCCGTGACTTTGCCTCTGTGAGTGCCTCATTGAGAGAGTTAACAAAACTGAATGTTTCATTTCAGTGGTCACAGGTATGTGATCAAAGTTTCAAGATGATTAAACATGCAATTGAAAATGCTGCTGAAATGGCTTACTTTGATCCAAAATTGCATACAGAGAT
This sequence comes from Calotriton arnoldi, assembly GCA_963921515.1. Lineage (NCBI taxonomy): Eukaryota > Metazoa > Chordata > Amphibia > Caudata > Salamandridae > Calotriton > Calotriton arnoldi. The sequence goes on from CAWUFW010009013.1 coordinate 750,896, forward strand.
TGTTGTGGATGCCAGCTCAGTGGGCTAGGGCGTGATTCTTGCTCAACATAGTGGACATGCAAACACACTAAGGTGTATTGTAGCGTATGCTAGCCGAAGTTTGTGACAGACTGAATGAGCTTACTCGCAACCTGAGAAAGAAATCCTAGCTGTTGTGTGGGCTTGCGAACACTTTCATGTGTTTATCTATGGGAAACATTTTGCGCTTGTTACTGATCTCCAAACATTGCTCACAATCTTAGGCAATCCAAAGGCCAAGATGCCCCCTTTGAATTGAGAGGTGGGGGCTGAAACTGCAAGAGTATGACTACACCATTGTGCACCAGTCGGGAAAAGATCAAAACCCTGCCGACTACTTTTCTTGAGTGCCCATACAGTGTCAGGGTACCCGTTCCAAATTGGCAGAGGCCTACTTTAACTTTATTCTGCGATCCAGCACTTTTGCAGCTGTGTCCATGGAGCAAATAAGTGCTGCTACTAATGCAGACAGGAATATACTTATCCTTAAAGACATTATTATGCATCAATCCTGGAGAACCCATGCTCGACCTTTTGATAATGACAGTGAATATCAGAAATTCAAGAATGTGCGTGATGAACTGTCCATTACACAAGAAGGGATTATCTTGCGAGATTCGAGAATTGTCATTCCTGAAAGTCTATGACAGCAAGTCATTGAAGTGGCACACGAGGGACATCATGGAATTGTCGCCACAAAGCCAGCTCTCCGAGACTGTGGTTCCCTCATCTTGATGAGCAAGTTGAGAGAGAGCTCCAGACTTGTCATTTGTGTAACTGTTTATCTCCCAAAACAATACAGCATCCTTTGAACATGTCGGGTCTCCCAAGACACGTCTGGGAGAAAATTGCGGTTGACTTCTTTGGAACCCTTAAAAATTACCATTACCTCATTGTAATTATAGATAAGTATTCCCGGTTTCCTCTGGTGGAAAACCTTTCGTCAATCACTCATGATCGAGTAATTGAAAGATTAGAAGGCATTTTTGCAACCTGGGGTGTTCCGTCCATTCTCAAATCTGACAATGGCCCACCATTCAATGGTCGGGAATTCAAAGACTTTCTTACTCATTTGAATATCAAGCATCAGAAAAGCACACCTCTGTGGCCAGAGGCTAATGGTGTTGTTGAACATTTTATGAGCACTCTTAAGGAGGCTGTTCAGTGCGCTGTGCCAGAGGGACTTGAGCTCAGGTCCATTCTTCATTCTACTCTTCATGCCTACAGATCTACCACTATTCTACAACAGGGCAAAGCCCGGCCACCCTGATGTTCGTGAGAGCCATGGGTACCAAGCTGCCCCTGGGGACCACTGAAAGAACAATTGATGCTCAGAACTTTTGACTCACTGATTCATCTCACAAGTCCAGAAAGAAGATTTAAGCAGACAAGCGTCAATGTGCTCAGGACATTACTTTTCAGAAAGGGGATCATGTCCTTGTTAAGCTGAAGTGAAAAGTCAAATCTAATGCTCCCTGCGATGCCGATTCAATGCAAGTTGTTACTAGGAAGTGACACATGGTGACTGCTCTTCGTCCTGGAAAGTTCATTACGAGGGATTCCTCACATTTAAAGCACCTGCCTCGGAATCTGTTAGTTTCAGACATCCGGAATGAGACTCTGTCATCAGACGGCCAGGAGAGCCCCACGACTGCCTCAGTGACTAACTCACCTGTGCCTGCTGTGGCTGTTTCTCCTATGTCTCCTCAGTCTCACCCGACGAGATCTGGAAGAGTGGCTCGAGTGACCTGACGACTCAATGAGGAGCTATGATGTATATATAGTTTGTTTGTATCTTTTTATTTAACAAAGGGGAAGATGTGTCTTGTGTACTATAGAGTGCATGACCCTTATGTTCCTTAACGGACTCCATAGTATAGTGATGTAAGTGATTGGATGTGGTTAATAAAATTCATGACACAGTACACTTCAGTTAATGGTAACACTTTCTAGAGAATAAAAAAGTGTAATACTGGGCTCTATGTGTGGCATGATTCGTTTACATGCTACCAGGCTGGGGAGGATGCTAAACCTCCTGTTACTAATTTCTCATAAATTGCCTGCCAGCTCCCTGCAGTCATGTGTGAATCCACCTTAGAGTTCCTGGGGGTTTAGGGAGGGAGGGGATGGCAGAGCAGACAGAATGATACGCTTGTCCTTCATTAAATATCATTTAATCAACTCCTGACTAACATGTCATACTACACACCTCACATGCTAACATCTGTTATACTTCAGTTATTTGTGAATAATAGAGTTGACCCCAGAAGGAGCTGCATGGTTTATATGCCATCATATTTGCATATTTCAGGATGGACCCTCCCCCACTCTATGCCCTTGTGGCACAGTTGTTTAAAATGTGGCGCCTCCCACCTGATTCTGTGTTGGATTCTCGGGGAGACCAGACTGTTACCCATGCAGTGGGGCTGGAACAATTTGCAGACTAGGGGTGCTGCCATCAATGTTAGATCACTGAAGTCATAGGGATTGTGAAAAATCAGGGCATCACACAAAGAATAAGTACAGCAAATGAGCCAAGCCAATTCCGCTGGAGGGTGGTAAGGGTGTAGTATGTAGCTAGGGGTGCATTTTGAAGCACACTGTTGCAAATATATTACTAAAGCATGGTGTGGTAGCACGCTGTCACTTATAGACAGCTCATTTTCCATTGAAACAGTGACAAAATATGCACTGGCATGCAGTTTTACTAATAAAACTATGTAGGCCACAAATGATATTGTAAGGAAATTGGGTTTCAGCAAATATCTGTCATTTGTACATCACCAAATAAAGTGTCTTGATTTGTTTTGCACGTACTAAAATATTAATTTCCATCACTTTTCAGAATTACAAAAAATGTGCTTTACTTGTGCTTTCCCAACTGATATAGTTTGAAATGTTTTTACAGTTCGTTTACAGGAATTTAATTGTTGTGTGTTATAAAAAAGCTGACATCCTTTTACAGCTTTTCCTTGTACACCAGTATGATTTTCAAATATTTCACTTTATATTATACCTTCACTTGGCAGTCAAAGAAAGAAAAAGTAACACCAATCTACATGTTAGAAGATTAAGCAACCATTTAAGAGATAACATATCCTGACACTTGACCTCTGTCTTTGAACTTATAGCGAATGTGACAAGATTAAAACGAAATTGAAAGGCATCTTTATTGCTCATTGGCGTTCTTAACTCCAGCACGTTTATGGTGGGGTGCTGCAGCACCCCCTGCATTACCTACTTCCAGAGCCCATGCACCCACGTCGTCTGAGGCCAACTCTGAGACACTATCTACAGCTCAGTGCAATGCCACGTGTACACACTTGAAGATTACCCATCTCCGGTAGCCTGTGATGCTGTAGTGCTGCATCATGCTGCTGCATTACCAGTCTTTCCTCAATTGAGAAGGGTGCGGAGATACCCAATGTGCAGCAGCGGGCCCCAGGTTGACGGCATTGGCTAGGGATTCAGATGTCGCCTTCAGTCTACTTCTTGGCCACAGGGTGTCACTGTGGTATTTGTCTGTGCTTTGGCATAGAAAAGGGACACCGACCTGCTTCGGATTTCGGCTTTTGCAGCCCCATTCGCCTACAATTGCTGGGTGAGAGGACAGCAGAATAGGCTGAAAGGTCGGATAAAGCCCGGGGATGGTCCTCAGGCTTTCCTGCCACATTTCCACATCCTGGTGTTATGTTAATAACATTTGCATAGCGCACTGTTCTACCATTTGTATGGCCTTGTCACTTTTGGCGCCCCGGAGTGGGTCTCGTTCTCAGCGGCGTAGCTTTAGGGAGCGTGTTTGGGGTGTGACCAGGGCTTTAAGTGGGCCGGGCCTCACCGGTGCTGAGCACCGGCAGTTTTTTAAAGGGGGCCTCGAAAAGGCGCCTCTATGGGGCTCTGTTTATGTGCCCTGGCACAGGCGGTCTGTTTTTTCCGGACTGCAGTATCAGCAGGCACTTCATGTGCGCGTGCTCACACTGCTAGGGTGACCAGAATTGTAAAACCAAAAACCGGGACATTTCATGAAAATAGAAGAAGGACTACAGTTTTACTTCAAGCGAGCGCACAGAATGACAGCGCTCCTCAGCACGGAATTACAGAACAGGTAATTAGACCATACATAAAATGCAATTTTTAAACCCAGAAGCTTCCCTGTTAATTAACTTGCTTTCTAGAAACAACTGCTTACTATCCCTGCTTTGTACAACATAAAAAACACCTCACGCCGTTCTCAGCTGACCCTCTCTAAAAACCGGGACAGGAGCTGAATTTCCTGAAATCTGCCCGGACAGCTGGTGAAAAACCCGGACCGTCCGGGCAAATCCGGGACGCCTGGTCACCCTACACACTGCTCACTTCTCACTAGTGGAGAAGTTATGGCATGACATCATGCCAGGTGAGCGTTGTAGGGGAAGGGAAATTCTTTAAAGAGAGTCTTTTTCTCTCTGGATTTCCCTTCTCTTTTTGAAACTCAGGAGCAGCAACATTGTCGTGGTGTCACCAGGGCTTTAAGTGGAAGCTTTTTCAATATTATATACAAGCTATAGTTGCTGCTTATTTATCTTATGCAACTAACAACCATTGACAAAGCAAATAGTCCTGACTTGTTGTAGGTATGATGTTACTTGTTGTATCATATATCTGGATGCAATGACAGAAACAGCAAAATACAAGTCGAGTGGCACACGATGCTAAGCACAGATTTTTAGCTTACGTGTTAAGCCACGCCCTTAATTACATTGGCCACGCCCCTTTCAGAGACCCCCCAGTTTTTTCATCCCACTTAAAGCCCTGGGTGTGACACACACCCTAAATAAATGCTTTCTTGGACTGGCAGTTGGGACTGGGGGCCCTGATTCCGGTCTTCAAGGTCTGTGTTGGTTTTTCTCGTCGTGCCCCACCAATAAAAGACAAAGCAGTGACCTTTGATGAAAAAACAGAAGCGAAACAGATACATGCATCTGGTGGCTGCATTTCAAAATGAGAAACCAGATTACCTAGAATCAATACTGACCTCCCTGCTAGTCCAAATTGTGTGATCCTAGGCAAACATTTTATTTTCGAGACCATCCTTTTTGTTAATTATCACTTATGAGTGCACTTTTAAATATGTGAGTTCAGAATGTGCGCTGTACAAGCACATCTTATGTTTGATTTATCTAGGCCACATTTAGGGTTTACGTGACTACTAATTTGCCTCTTAGTTCACTGATAGCATGGTCGTTGGGGGGCACGGAGGCAGGGGAGCAAGCCATTAATGTTTCTAAGTTCACATTTAATAAATGCAGGTCTATGCAGAGATGTAATGTGAGGTACGAAGGTGAAACACTTCTGCATGTTAAAGAAATATACTTTTTGAATTTTGAAGAGATTGTATCATATTTTTGCATTATATTTGTTGCACGTTATATATGCCAAACTTTTCCATGGCTTGGCTCATGCACAGACTCTTAGAGACAAGCCAGACCCTTGGCTCGGCTCTGGCTCGCCCTATTAATATCCTGGCACACTTACCTCTCCTCTATTTACAACTTTGTCTTAGTACATGCGGCCACAAATCATTTGATAAAATGATTTGTAAAAGACGAGGACTTGAAACATGGAGCCCTGCCTACATGCATCAATTTGACAACCCTACCATCAAGCCTTCTCGTAGCAGAGATGAAGAAGAGTGTGTGCATTTAAAATACATTTCAAATAATTGGTCCCAGGGCAGGCACTGCAGGCCGTTCTGTTGTACGTGTCTGTAGTCATGGGTTACCAAGAAGAAGTACCAACCCCAGGTGGAACAGGCAAGAGCATAGCTTGATGGTGAAAATGTATTCTTGGCTTGGTTATTCTGTCTGGGGGCTTTGGCTCTGTTATGCTAAGTCTGTGTGGCTTTTCTAGTTGTTCTCATTTCAGTAAGAGTTTTTAACCAGGGGCGGCTCCTCCGCTGAGGCGGAGGAGCATCGCCCCACTGCTTTAAGGCAGTGCAGAGGAAAAAGAAAATTATAATAACGAAACGCGTTATTGTCATTTCCTTTCTCCGTTCCTAGATGCTGGGAGGGGCAGGGCTGGCCAGAGCAGGCGCTAGGGGAGGAGTAGTTTGCCCACTCACAGTGCGCATGAATGTTTAACCGGCCGTCTTGGGCCGGCCAAACATTCATGCGTATTTTGCATGTTCCCCACCAGGCTGTATTTCACAGCCTGGTGGGGAACATGCACAGGCTCCCTGTTCCTGTCTGAGCACCGAACCTCGGCGCTCAGACTAATCACAATGCTGCAATGCACCCGGGCTTCCAGGCTTCCTAAGCCAATGACAACGCTGCAATGCAGCGTTGTCATTGGCTTAGGAAGCCTGGGAGCCCGGGTGCTTCCCCTGCAATGAGGAGAGGCTGCACAGAGCTTGCGGCTGGCGGCACAAGCAGCAGGTAAGTTTTTTATATTTTTTGTCTATTTTTATATTTTCTACACCACCCAACCTCCCCCCCCGCCACCATTCCCTACCAGCCGCCACTGTTTTTAACATGTTCATTTTATGGTGCAGAGATTTTAATATTTATACTGACTGGTTTACCAAAAAAGTAGTAAACGTGCACCTATAGAACTCATACTCTTTGAATGAGTGGAAATTTGGTAATAATAGGCTTGGTAAACTGCGTCAGTCTTAGGTTTACAGGCATCTTACTGGCAATCAAACACCCAAAGGGTGATGGGATGAATGCCTGCAAACAGTTTAACCAGTGGCAGTCACTAGAGGTAGCATTCCAACTCATTGTTTTTTCCTCACCGTGCCACTCCAAATGGAGGCCCTGCTAATGCAAATCAGTACTGACACTGTTCCTCATGGAAACAGGCCATCCTGAACCCTGGTCATCTCACCCCTCCACCCTGCAGTCCACTGCTTTTTAGTTGGGAAATTTGAGATTTATCCCCCTCTCGTGCCTCACTGACCAAGCTATGCCCTTGCTCTTTCTGAGGGCGCTGGACACCTGCCCCGGATGTACCTGACATCCACATATGTTTTTTCCAGGTGTTCCTGTGGAGAAGGTGAAGGGCCCCCTCCTCCTTGGCCAGGAAGGTAAGTGGCCCATCCCTTCTCAAAATGTATGTGTTCAATGGTGAGGGTGTAGAGGTACCCCGTGCAGAGCTGAGAATGCAAGGGACTTCCTCCATCTTGTGGTAATACATGTTTATGCTAGGCCTCTGGTTCCCTGGAAACCCACCTTGGTTATCGCACCAAACAGTGGCCATGAATTCAGTGGGTGTGGAAAGCGAAGCCTTAATTTAGCTTCTCTGGCCCACTGACCACGTTCACTAATGTTATATTCCTAACTAATGTTTTGAAATGAACTTCCATCCCCTCTAAAAAGCTTCGCTGATTAATAACTCTGTCTTCCTTTCTAGGTAAGCCAGGAACACAGGGACCTCAGGGCCCAACCGGCCCAAGGGGAGAACCTGGGAACCGAGGCCCATCCGGGTCCCCTGGACTAAGAGGCTCAATGGGACCCCCAGGTAAGTGTGAATGCACAGAATCATTGTCATACTCAGCAAGTGTGAGCATGTGTGCTTGGCTGGTACCATGTTAATACATGGGCTGAAATAACGTAGGTTCAAACGCATCTGCAACCAAGATATTTACCGTACAGAAAATATCTCTGTACAAAAAATTCAACTTACTCTCAAACCCACTGTTGGCCACTCTCCACGACGTCTTCCAAAATAACAAAGAAAATCAGCAAACAACAGCCTAAAAGAGGGAAACAGGAAATAACATTGCAATTTCACTGTGGGACGAACTCCAGCGTACAGTGTGTTGTGTGTGTCTCACAGTGAATTACCCAGAAAGCTTCCCAGATGCATATTAGAGTTGGTTGAAATAGGAGAGGCTCCCAGTTATGCAGACCAGGGGAGGATGGGTTGATGACAAAGCCAGGTACAGCATGTAAGTCGTGCTGGCATTCAAGTTTACATGGTTCTTGGTAATCCAGTTATCACTTGCAAGGAGACAAGTCCTGCCTAACTGAGTACAGGACCTTGGAGAATGTGTTAATTTCATGCAGATTTAGATCTTGTCTGCATTGTTCTATTGGGTGAAGTAACACAACTCGATCCAGTGGTGGAGGGACTGAGGTCTTTGTTGCAAAGGAGATGGGTGAGGGTGGATCTGTATGGGTCCCCAGAAAGATCAGAGGGGGGGGGGGGGTGGAGGAAATGTAAAAAGGAAAGTAGATGCTTTGGATGGGCTCCAAGGGAACTGGAAAGGCAAGGCTTTGCCTTACACACCGATGTGAGAAGGAGGAGGATGCACTGTATCAAAGGTTGCAGACTGAGTCAGCGGGGTAAGCTTGAGTGCACCACATCCATCTGCCTTGACCTTGAGTCCATTTCAGGTGATAGTAAGAAATGGTGCTGTCCCATGATGGGGGTGAGAGCTCTCTTGGGGACAGATAGGGGGTTGTTGTTTGTCATAAAGTCTGTCAGCTGTTGGTAAGTAGGTGAGCCACTGCATTGCTCGAGGAACATCACTTGGCAATTCATCTATAATTGTCTGGGTCATTGATGGCAAGCAAGAGACTCTGAGGTCTTTGGGAAAGATTCCGGATTCCAATGAAAAGTTGAAGATGGTCCTCATCACTGCAGTAGCAGAGACCAAGACATGATTTCCTTGAAGTGAGCATGTGGGATGGAGTCTACTAGAGATGCACATTTTCAGCTCGAGGGGAGGTGGCAAGATCTTGCAATCTAAAAGTGGGGAGAGGTCAGAAGACTGAGTGTGGTCCCTGAAGTGAAGTATAAAAGTGAAGGCAAAGCTGAACCTCGAGGAGAAACGTGGGAGACAGATAAAAATATGTCGGCAGAAGTGGCTTACCCTGAGGTTGGGGAAAGATGAGCCTGACCTGGATGGAAAACAGTGAAAGAGGAGCCTGGGGTCACGGGAATTTTCTTAGGTACATGTATGAGGGGTGAAAAGATGGGAAAGAAAGGGGTCTTGGTAAGGAAAATGTTTTGGGTGCAGTGTGTTATGGGGGTCAGAGTACAGAGAATGGATGGTGGAAATGGAGAAGGGGTAAATGGGGTGAATAAAAGCAATGAGGAAGGGTGAAATGAAGGGGACACAAGAGTGAGTGGTGGGCAAGAGGTGTGGGTAGCCAAGGTGTGGTAGGGAGGGAAAGAAGAGGCTGATGAAGTGACATAGAGAGGGGAATGAGTAGGGTGCAGGGGTTAGCCCCCAGATGTCTGGAAATGCTTAGTGAAATAAGCATGGGAAATAGGAGGTAGGAATGAAGAAGATGGGGAATTACTAAGGAAGATGCAGAAGGGGAGTGGATTGATGAGTGAGAGCGAGGCAAAAGGGAAGGTGTAAAGGCTGAACTGGGATGAAAGAAGGTGGGAGGTTGTATTGATGGTGGCTGGACAGAGGTGGAGCGAGAATAGACGGAGGAAGCAGGGAAGGGATGCTGGACCATAGTGGTGCAAAAGAAGGGAGGAACCATTATAGGTACTGTCAAAGTTTTGATTACTATACACCTGAATGTTTTAATGTCTCTTGTGACGAAGACCCGGTGCCATTGCTAGGATTCCGTGTGTAAAACCTAGTTTGGTCAGTCAGTTGTATGGAAGAGCCAAAGTTACTCAGACTGTAGATTCTCCTGCAGGACTGAGACACCCAAGTCAGACCCCTGGTAACTGATGTCAGGTTCACCCTCATATATGAGGATGCAGACTCTGAGAATTACCTTGATGGAGAATACTCGTGTTGGATACCCCAGTCACGCTCATCCATGTGTGAGAGAGTATGTGGCAGTGGCAAATTATTAATCCACAGAATAATCCATTTGTTGGCAAAAGGGAGAAAGCATAGCGCTAGAAGGCGGCAAAGTCCCAAAATGATTTAATTTGATGAAAAACTCTATATCCTTGTGAGTAAATGACGGCACAATATATTGAAAACGCCATTTTTACAATGCAGGTGTATAAAATAACTACTTGTGCTTATCATCAAGTGAACATTTCTTAACTGTTAACAAGAGCAAAGAGCTTTCATAATGCAAGATACAACACATGAAAGGAGAAACAGGGGTGAAGGAAAGGAGCCTGCAGAATCCGTGTCCCTGCACTATGGTACTAGACGTGCTGATGAATATGATGCATTTACCTGAAGACGCACTAACGAAGGGGTCACTTCGAGCCTTCCTCTTTCGGAGACAAACAGCACAGGATGTGTTTTGCATCTTGGGATTTTTAAGGAGAGTAAGGCAAAGGGCCTAGTTTAAAATATATACATAAAATCCATGATTTTGGGAAAAACATTTTTTTTATGCGGTCAAGTGAGGTTCCTGTCGCCAGGGCGTGGATTCACCTCAATAAGTAAAGACTGTTATGAGGAAGTCATACAGGGTCTGATAGTCACAGACTGAATATTGAAACAGACATTGGAGGGCCTGGTGGTGGTCTCACTCACATGACTTTTAGGAGTACGCTCAAGAGGAACAGAGGAATGCAAGTACTACATATGTTTACATTTTAAGGCATGGACCCCACAGGCAGGACTTCTGTGCATTCTTGGCTCCGCTTTCTGACATCCCACGTGCGTCATAGCCCTCCATCCAACTAGGCAAGACATCTGGATTAAAGAAGTCTGCCTGGAGATGTGCCAGGGAGAATGGGAGGGCTTTGGTCATTCAGCAGACAGGAGTTAGTTATTTTTTTCCTTATTCGTACATTTGACTCTTTCATATTCCCTCCTCTTTCTTATTCCCAACTCTTAGAATGAGTAATCAGGCAGAATGCATTTATGAGGCAATAACTGAGTACGACAAGAGCTGATTTCCTTCAACGAGACCGGCCATATTCATTCCTTCTGAGGTCCCACCTTGTGGAGAGGTGTGATTTGTTGTAAGATCAGGAAGAACAATGGTGGTGAAGGAAAGAAGGTGAATACTCCAAGCTTTAGTCCCTATGTTCATGTAATGACATTACAGACGGATGTGACGTCCCCTCCAAATGAATGCTATACTATAGAAGAAAAAACCCTGATACATGTGGCAAGTGGCTCTCTAGACATTCTTGTGTATGGCATAAGTTAGAGGGAATGACCAGATATCTGGAACTTATGGGAATTAAGATATAAAAGGATGTAGTCCAATCCTTGGCAGCCACTGATAGGTCAAATTATTTCTTAGCAGTACAAAAGGTGAATCCAGAGGTCAAAGGGTAAAACAAATACGACCAGAGCACCATTCCAGGGTCTAAGTCCTGCAAAGACGGGAGGAACAAGAGGTGAGACAAGACCAGGTCCAAGCAGCTTCCAGGGGCAGAGCCACTAAAGTCTTAACAGCGGTACTTCGAGGGTCCTCCTTCAGGGTTGGGCCTAAATAGTATTCACAGCAGAGAAGCAGGACAAGGTGAGACATGGCTGCGGAGCACAACCTAACTTCAGTTGATGCAGTGACGCATCGTCCAGCCCTGAGGGCCCTCTCATGTAATCTGCGAGGGTTCATGCTACGTGCAGGGGTTGCGGCATCCACACATCACCGGGATACACCTCCCACCATGGCCAACCACAATATGGAATAGACTGTGCTGGCTGCGTGATTGATTAAACCACTGTTGTGTGTGTGCTTCGACGACATACGACCCTTCACCGTAAGATGTAAACCCTCAGAAGAACAACGTGCCAGCTTAGCATGTGTAAAGTCGGTTCCCTCCTTGAATAAACACCAGGGACAGAGTAGGGTGTAGAGGATGTAGTCCTTTATTGTATGAGAGAGGGAGGCGCGTACTACCTCCGGTACCTAAGTCCTAATGGCGCGTCCGCGCGCGCTATCCCGTCAGGCACCACGTCAGTCACGTGGGTGCCTGACGACTAGACTGCTACACCACATATCTCCCCCCTTAATGGCAACGCAAAAGGAATGCGTAAACATGTAATTACTCTGTAGGTTCAAACGATATAAACTTGAGGTCTGCAGGAGACCAATACTGTAATGCCTTGGTGAGAGGAGAACAGAGAAAGAGAGATAGAGAGAAAGAGTGAGAGAGAGAAAAAAAGAGAAGGAGTCTATCCCAAGGGTGGGATTGATATGTCCCCGGGGAGGGGTTACATTTCAAATTCGCTATATTTACTGGGACGCGCCACTAATCTGCCTGTGCGGGTGCGTGTGTAGGAGGCCTGCTCCCCTTGTGTCCCCTGTGCCCGAGGCGTGGTCTGTGTGTTGCTCTCTGCTTGGCGTTCGTTGTGTGCACTCTGTGCCATCTGGCCCATGCCTGGGTTGCCTGCGTCAATGATCTCTTGGGGTGGAGTGTGCTGTGAGGAACTCCCGTTGTTACTTGGCCTTGTGCCACCCCCTGCCCCCCCTTGGGTGCTCAAACCTCTGGAGTTCTCTGGTGGAGGGGCAACATCAGCCTCCGCTTCCTCACCATCGTAGCCAGCCCTGTTGATACTGCTGTCCGTCGCCCACTGGAGGACTTTGTTGCACTTTGCCATACGGCTGTGTGACCACACTTTACCATCACTCAAGAGAGCGGAGCGTGAGTAGAGTTCTTTGATTTGTAGTGGTCTGCTGAATTTGCTGTCTCCTTTCTTGCTGAGGTGGCCTAGCTTCACCCTGACCCAGTCTCCCATCGCCAGAGAGACTTGTCGTACGCCATGTCTCCTGTCATAGTTGTCTTTGTAGATCTTCTGGGCCTTTTCAATGTTGCTTCTAACCACCGCCGGGGACCACTTGCTTTGTAGTGTCATGTTCATCCACACGAGATTGTCCCTCGTAAATGGTTCTCTGCCTCGTAGGATCTTGAATGGGCTGTACCCTGTCAGTGTGGGCGTTATGCGGTATGCCCAGATCGTGTGTTTAAGTTCTGTCTCCCAATTCTTGCCCGCGTTGATGGCAGCTTGGACTGAGCCCATGATGATGCGGTTGAAGCATTCGGCTAGGCCGTTGCCGGCGGGGTGAATCACCGGGGTGTGCTGTGTCTTGATCCCATTTCTGCGGGTGAAGGCTGTCCATTTGTCGGAGGTGAACTGGGGTCCGTTATCGCAGGTGATGACTCTCGGGATGCCTTCCCTTAAGAACGCGCTAGTGAGAAACGCGATGATTGTATCCGTGTCCGCCTTCTCACAGACCTCCAGTTCCGGCCATTTGGAGTACCTGTCGACAAGAACGATTACGTATTTGGGCATGCCCCACTCATCCAGGATGGGACCCAAGATGTCGACTGACAGCTCTTCCCATGGGTTGATGGGAGTGGCGAATTCACCCATCGGGGGTCGCAGTAGAGTAAGCGATTTGTCCGCAGTGTTGCAGTGCCGACATGCCTTTACATATTTTTCCACATAGGAGTCGATGGCCAGCCACCAATATGACTGCTTTAGTCTCCTCTTGGACTTTACGATCCCTAAGTGGCCTTCATGCACTATGCATAGGATGAGGTCCAGTAACGACTTCGGGGGTACTACCTTGTCACCCCGGAGTAAAAAGACAGTGTCGTCGCTGAGGGATAATTCATCACGCACTTCCCAATACTTCCGGGTATCGTCTGTCACATGCTTTTTTTCTGGCCATCCCTGCGTGACAAATGTTCTCACTCGGGCTAGAGTCTGGTCGTTGTCGTAGGCAGATGCCCAGTCTTGTGCACTGATGGTGTTCTCATGGTCTTCGGTGAACGCCACCTGGTACTCATCCCATTCACTGGGTGTGGGTGCCGCTTCCATGGCGGCGGAGCGGCTGAGGAAATCAGCGACCTTGTTCTTCTGGGCCGGTAAGTATTCCACGTCGTAGACGAAGTCCAGGAGCTTGAGGGACATTTTCGCGATGCGCGGGGTGGCAGTCGCATGGCCGCTGGATGTCAGGACTTTTATTAGCGGTTTGTGGTCTGTCCTGAGGCTAAAACTGGAACCCCAGAGGTACTGTCGAAACTTGTCCATGGCCCATATGGCGGCCAGCATTTCCTTTTCGATGACACTGAATTTCTCCTCGGGGGCGAGCGAGAGGCGAAGCCTATCGTGGTTTCCGTGCCGTCAGCGGATCGTTGCGACAAAACCGCTCCCAGCCCCTTCTCGCTGGCATCAGTGGTCAAAATGCTGGGGGCCGAGCAGTCGAACCCCTGGAGAGGAACAGCCTCGCATATGTCCTTTTTTATGGTTTCGAACTCCTGAGTGGATTCCGCCGTCCAACAGAAACTGTTCTTGTCCTTCAAGAGTTGGCGCATGGAGTGAGTTTTTGTGGCGAAATTGCGGACAAATTTACTATAGAATTCCGCTAAGCCTAGAAAGGAGCGGACTTCTTCTTTAGTTCGCGGTTGGGGTGCAGCCTTGAAAGCTTCCACATTTGCATGTTTGGGGAAGATCCCATGTTCACCGATCTCGTGCCCCAGGTACGTGACAGAGCGCAGTCCAAACTTGCATTTCTCCAATTCTGCCGTGAGGCCGTTGTCTGACAGTGTCCGTAACACTTACCGGAGAGTGGCGTCGTGTTCCATTTTGGTTGTCCCCATGTTGAGAATATCATCCTGGAAATATAGGACGTTTTGGCTGGGCTTAAACAATTTGTGCATGAGTTTTTGGAATACTGCAGCGGCGGATGCCAGGCCAAATGGCATGCGTCGAAATCTGTAGCAGCCAAACGGGGTGATGAAAGAGGTCAGTGCCCTACATGAGGGGTGGAGCAGAATTTGGTGGTATGCTGCTGTGAGATCTATTTTAGAGAACCACTTAATGCCTTAGGTCTGAGCCAACAACTCATTAAGGCGCGGTAACGGGAATTTGTCCACCAAGATGTTTTTGTTCAGTTCTCGGAGGTCAATGCATAACCGCACCTTCCCGTTCGGTTTCCGTGCCACGACCAGGGGCGCCAGCCACTCGGCGCTTTCGATGGGCTCTATGATGCCGCCATCCTCCAGGCGTTGCAGTTCCAGCTGTACGGCTTCCCTGCAGTTGAAAGGGATATTGCGCACTTTGTGGCTGACTGGTACGGCTCCTTCCTTTAGGACTATCTTGTGCATGAATTTTGATAGTTGGCCTATGGTGCCACCAAAGACGCTCGGAAAGTCTTTCTTCAAATTGTCTAGATCCGGTCTGTGGGAATCGTCTGCCATGAGGACTTGAATATCTCCACTGGGATTGAGTTGTATGCCTAATGCACCTTGGTCAGTCCATCCAAGAACCGAGGGGCCTTTTTCTGCCACGTACAATTTTCCTGTCGTCACCCGACCTTTGAACTCGAATGTGAGTGGCCTGAACTCTACCATGGGGATCTTCTCCCCTGTGTATGTGACCGGGTGTACGTCTGTCGGGTGTAGTTGGCTCCCTACTGTGTTGGCAAATTCGCTGTCCCAAATCTCTCTTTGTATGATTGTAAACAGGGAGCCTGAGTCGGCCACCATTGAAATCTGGACCCCCCCAATGGTCAACAAACAGGATGGTTTCTTCCTGGTATTACAATCTATGCCCCAAACTTGGTCATCAATGCACAATATGCAATCTTCATCCCCGTCCCCCTCCCCCGTTTCGGGTTCTGAGTCATACATGACGCACTTCACTGAAGCATTGTTGGGTCTCCGCCTGCATACTTTGCCAAAATGTCCCACCACCCCGCAGAAGGAGCATTTGACCCGGTAGGCAGGGCAACGTTTGTCATTGGCCATGTGAGTGTGGCTGCCACACCTGTAGCAGGAACCCTTCCTGTCTGGAGGAGGTTTGATGGGGCCAGTCGGGGTCTTCGTGGGCCGCCTGTGATTTCTGTGACTTGTGGAAGCGGCGGGTCTGTCACAGGAAGCTTTGGCGCCACTCACGTTACACACTGCGGGTTTCGTCTCTGTGTCCTTCTTGGCCGCTGCTGCACATCGTTTGGATAGTTCAGCTTTCTTGACAATGGCAATGATCTCGTGTAGGGGCGCTTCACCACTCACCCACAACTTTTCTTGAACACTGGTGTTTACTGTGTGCATTATGATTTGGTCCCGTACAAAGTCATCGTGTAGATGGCCAAATTTGCAGTTGACGGCTAATTTCTTGAGGGCTGCAACGTAATCTTCGACAGTCTCCGTCTCATCTTGTTTCCACTGGAAAAAATTGTATCTATCTATGGCCGTACATACTACCGGCTGGTAGTGGCTGTCTAGGTCTTCCAATGCGTGCTGGAACACGTCTTCGTCCGTCGCGGCTCGCGGTTTCTTAACCATATTGTCGTAGACCCTCAACCCTTCAGGACCCAGGTTGTGCAGCAATATTTTCTTCCTGCGCTTGCTGGAGAACGCTTCTTCATCTTCATCCTCCAGGGCAGACAAGTAGTTGAGGAAGTACCCCTTCCAATGGGCCCATTTCATGGCCGGCTCACCAGGTTTTGGGAGGAAGGGCACCGGATTCATGAGGGAGAAGGTCTGGGCACACATCGTGGTGGTGGAGGTTCACTTGCGAGAAGGAGACTGCGCCTGAACACGGCTCCTCGTTGTCTGCAGGCAGGACCGCAGTGCTGGTGGTACAGTGTCTGAATTAGGTGCTGAGCTGTAAGGCTGGCGCAGGTTGCACGTTCTTAGGCTGTTGGAGGAGTGTATCCGTAATGTAGTGATGCGCAGCAGTTGACTACATGCGGGGCCCTGGAGTATGTAGTTGTGAGCACGTGCACTACCTGCCGGTAAGAAAGTTCAGGTGCAGGTTCAGACCGTATGCGGGTGGTTGCAAGGCTTAGAAGTACTGACACAGCTGCTGCTTGGGCCCACTTGTGTGCAGGAAACACGTGGCAATGCGCACTTTGGCGGGCGCATACAGGACATGAGGCTGGAGACCTGGAATCTCCTCATGGGAGGGGCTGATGCTGTGAGGCGGTCGCTGGAGCGTGTAGGTGCTTTGCAAGAGTGCTCACCTTTCATGCGCTGGGCGGTAGGCTGTCAGTGAAACTCAGGGTGTGGTCGGGTGCCTGCGGGGCCGTAGATGCCCGGACGCCGCTCTCCCTCTCTCGAGCGCCGCGCTGGAGGCGCACTGCCCGCCGTGGATGCGGACCTGGACAACGTAGCGCGTCGGGCGGCTGCTGCTGCGGGATTCGTGTCCGCTCGTCGCCAGTTGTAAAGTAGGTTCCCTCCTTGAATAAACACCAGGGACAGAGTAGGGTGTAGAGGATGTAGTCCTTTATTGTATGAGAGAGGGAGGCGCGTACTACCTCCGGTACCTAAGTCCTAACGGCGCGTCCGCGCGCGCTATCCCGTCAGGCACCACGTCAGTGCCTGACGTGCCGTGCAGTGCCGTGGGTGCCTGACGACTAGACTGCTACACCACAGCATGGAGAGCATGAAATGTGGGCTTTTCTCTTTGGCAGTTGGTGACAGCATGCATCCATCAAAATGCCCTTTACTGACACGGTTGAACAGGTATAATAATTTCTGCCAAGTATTCTGAAGTCAGAAAAACGCAAATGCTGATACACATTCATATGCTGTAGAGGGTCTAAACTGCATATAGAGTCAATGAGAAACATAAGCTAAAATACAAGTGCAAAAACCTTTTTACAGATAACATTAACAAAGGGTCCCAGATGGGCGTTTGCACCTGATTATGGTCTTAGTGATAGCTACAAAGGAATTGAGGGCCAGATGTACTAATATTTCATTTGCAAAAAGTGGTTGCAAATTGGCCACCAACGTTTTGCGACTGAAATCAGATTTTGAGAACTGACGTATGTACTCGTTTCTCAAAATCACCATTCAGAGTGGGTTGCTATCTGACCTATCTTATGAATATTAATAAGGTAGGTCACAAATTGAGAGGTTTTTTTGTTTAAACCTTTATTTTTTGCATTTTATATAGTTCAACACAACATAAAGTGCATGGTCATAGGTGCCAGTAAAATAATCAGAGAATACAGGTATACAATCATCCCTCCAGCAGATCGGAGCAAGTACTCCAACTCTCAATACATAATGCACTGTTTAGCGGAATGAGTCCCAACCCAAGTTCACTATAGCTTTTGGTTATGCACTTACAATGGGCATCAATATTCCATTCAATTCTGGTCTTCCTGACCTAAAGCCCTGCCACCCGTAACATATTCATTAAAGGCGGTCGATATTTCACCCCACGCCTCTAAATCCTCGGCCGCTTTGTCATCTGTGCGGGAGAGTTTCATATGCTGTTCCGCCACAATTCTCCATTCCAACACATCTTTTATCCACAAACCCTCACTTGGGATTCTTGGACACATCCAGCCTATTGTAATCCTCCACTTCACAAGGAGCAATGTCAATTGGAGCAACTTGTATGATGTCTTACACCCCCTCTGTTTTTTGATGCCCCCCCCCAATAGACAGGCACTGGGGGTTAAGGGGATAACAACGCCCACCGCAGCTGAGACACGGGGCACTACTAGTTGTCAGAAATTATAGACCTCTACACAGTGCCAGGCCAGATGAAAGAATGTGGCCCCATCTTCCACACAACACGGACAACCCTCCCCCCCTGCTCGGGTCGGTGCTACGGAGCCTGGTTGGTGTCATGTAGGTACAGTATAAATAATTAAAATGGATCAATTTTAATCTATTATTGGAGGACACCTTCTTCACTAAGGCACATGCATGCTTCCAGTCTGCAACCTCTAACTGACCTCCTAACTCCAACTCCCATGCAGCCCTCGCCTTCTGGTCTCTATTAGTTTGGCCATCACGGAGTGCCCCATAAAAGAGGGAAATCAGATGTCTACCGTCTCACCATCGCAGCAATCCCCCGAGCATATGTGAAGGTGGTGGCACCGCCGGGTACGTGTTCCAGAGTTCCTTCATTGTGTTGTCTATTTTGGCATATTGTAAGAATTGCCCCTGTCCCACCTCGAATGTGTCCTGAGCTTCCTGGAATGTAATGAAGGTTTCCCCAGGGTACAGGCCCCCTGCCACTTCACATCTGCCCTCCCTCCATCTGTCCATGGCCATATCCGATCAATGGAATAGAAGGGCTCTAAGTCCCGAATGGGTAGTTCCCTGTCTAAGGGGGCTCTCCGTAGTGTCTTTTTCACTGCGGTTTCTCACAGGCCTGTCGTATGGCGAATTATGTAGGGTACATGTCCCTCCGCCCAGCCCCTTCGCATCAGAAGACGTGGCAGCGTCCTCCTCTCCACCCCGGAGGAGGCGCTTCTCCCAATTGTCTCCATCTGTGAGCCAGCGGGCTGCATGTTGGAGATGCGCAGCATAATAATATAGGCAGATGTCAGGGATAGCTAAACTGCCCTCTTCCATATCTCTTTTCAAAGTTGAGAGCTCCACCCTAATAGGTTTCCCTTTCCATATCAATGAGATAAGAAGACTATCCAGAGTCCAAAAGAAAGACTCCTGTAAAGGAAAAAGCGCATTTTGTACTAATTACGAACACTGTGGAAGGAAGACCATCTTTGCCACTGCTGCCCTTCCCATAGCGGACAAGGGGAGCGTATTCCAGAACTCTATAGAGTTGGTGAGCCCCCACACCACGCGATCCACATTAAGGCGCCGGTGTTCCAATTCCGTCCTAGTAACTATGATTCCCTGGTATCGAAATCCCTCGGTTTCCCACAGAATGCCCAAATAAGGCAATTATTCCAGTGTCAATAGCGCCATTTAGCCCAGGGGAAATAACAGTGTTTTATTAACACTTAGCCGTAGGCCCGATGCCAGCCTAAAGTCTTCCAAGCACCGCATCAATAAAGGCACTGCCTCCACTGGGGATCGAACATATACCAGCGCATCGTCTGCGTATAGCGATATGATATGCGTCTTATCACTGACTCGAATTCCCCAGTTCTCCAGTGCCCCGTAGCCAAGGCAAATAAAAGTGGTGAGAGTGGACAACACAGGCAAGTGCCCCGCTCAATCAACCAAATCTCAGAAATCTCACCCCCCACCTTAACACGAGCAGCAGGCTGGGTATGCAACAGTTGTATCCAGCCCCTGAAGACTGGGCCGAAGCTCATCCCCTGCAGCCCTTTCATGAGATAACTCCACCGGACGGTATCGAATACCTTCTCAATGTCTAATGACACGAGGGCCAAATCCTCTTCTGATTCCATGGTTTCGTGCTGCACATGAGTCAAGCGTCATAGGTTAAAGGTTGTACTACTTGCAGACATAAAGCCGTACTGATCCTCATGGATTACTGCACCGATGACTCCCTGTAATCGTTTTGCCAGTAACTTACAGAGAATCTTGACGTCTGTGTTGATCATAGTAATGGGCCTATAGGAGGAGAGGTCCTCAGGATCCCTGCCTGGTTTCAACATAAGACTAAGTATTCCCTCCCACATGGTTGGGGCAGGAGACCAAGATTCTATGCCTCCACAAAGACCGTCAACAGTTTCTCCCCAAAATACCCCTATATGCCTGATAAAACTCCGCTGGGAGTCCACCTCCTTCCGGCGCTTTAGCTCGATTCAACTCCTGCAGTGCGGCTTTCAGTTCTTCCAAAGTAAGATCCCTGTCAAAGTCATGAGCATCCTCTGGCGTTAGTTGGGGCATTGTCACTCCCCGGAGAAACCGTTACTCCCTCTCAGGGGATCCGTCTCCTGATTCCCTATACACACTACAAAAGTATGCCACCAGGGTGTCTAGGATCTTGCTGCACTGTGTTAGTACCCGTCCCCCACCAGTGCGGATCTGAAGGATAAGTGGAATCTCCTGCTCGTGTCGCAGTATCCAGGCCAACAAATGCCCCGATTTGTCTCTTCGCAATGCAGACGCTGTCAATTTGCAGTGAGGGAATGTCTGTCAAGGGACTCCCACATTCTCTGCAGGTCCCTTTGGACCTGTAGGACTTCCCTCTAACTGTTGGTAAGCTTGCTTCAACCGTATGTGGCTGCACCAGTCGTCTCTCTTGATTGTCAATGTCCGCAAGGAGCTGTCTTTTAACTCCACAGGTCATTCCAATACAATGGCCATGTATGACAGCTTTAGGGGCTTCCCACTCTGTGGCATGTGTCTCAGTTGACCCCCAGTTACCATTGAGGTATGTCTGGAGAGCCTCTCGAAGTGTTTCCTTACAGGACGCATCAGTCAGGAGATCTGGGGGCATACGCCAGCGTCTGTTAGTCCGTCCCTCCCTCCCCCAACCCAAATGAAGCACCACTGGTGCATGATCAGACATATATCTACCCAGATGATCAACCCTCTGCACCGCCCCGGGGTCCAGTTCGATAAACCAGGAGCCTGTCTAGTCGACTATATGTGGAATGCATTAGAGAGTGACAGGTGTAACCATGTACCTGTGGATGTAAAACACGCCAGCTATCAAGGAGTCCCAGGTTACACATGACTCTGGCCAGGGATTCAGTCATTTGGGGTTTGGTGCCCATTTTGGTGGATGGCGGTGAAGGAAGTTACCCGATTAGGGCCACCCGGGTCACTCCCGACCACCTCTCAGCCTTCCATACAAATGAAGAGTCGGTCAGACAGTAGAGAATACAAACAAAGTATATTTTATTCAGGTACACTCGAGCGGAGTCCAGTCTGACCAGCCTCCTAGGATCGCTGCAGAGGGACTGACTTCAGCAAACATAGAGATACATTATGTACGTTTCTGAACCAAGAATGTCCCGCCCATTATGGAAATCTACCAGCAGGTGCAGCTAAAACAAAGAAGTACAGTAAGACGAGTCTCGACTCTGAGACCGGGTACACATTATCTTTATGCCAAGGTCGTTCTGTTCGTGTCTATCGCTAGGCTAGTGGGAGAAAGGATCTATCTATGGGAAATGAATACGTTAATAAGAACAGTGTATTCATTAGCAGAGCAAGGCCTAACCTTGGAGAAATGAGCATTTCCACAGCCTGCTTCTTGAGTCAGGGACTACGTAGCTGACGACATGATTCAAAATGGCGGCCAAACATAAAATGGTGCTGCGAATGCTAACTTAATACGAGAACAAAGCACAAACAAAATAGCAAAACATTTTCATTTCATCAGACCTCCTTTTAGCATTTGCTAAACCATTTGACATTGTGGAGGAAAAAAGGTGTAGTATTCTGAGAAGCAAATGACATCAACACTTGGAGCAATCCATATACTCAGTATCGGGAATAGAAGTAGCAAGGGATGATGTGGAACCAAAAACGCCCTCATCAATCTGCATCATGTCATTAATGTCCTTTAGCAACATGATGGGAGCACTAGTGTCATGAGCTGTCTTTTTCTGTTTAGGGCTGTGAACGCTTATACAATAAGTGCAGCAGGTCGGGAGACAGTGTATGCAAAGGCAACATGTGAAGAAAATACCAGCAATCACAGCTAGAAAGATAAGGATTTTCCAACCCCAGGACGTGAGCATTCCCCAGAACCACCCAGAGATATTCCAAGTACCATTTTCTTGGTGTATGTTAGATGAAAGTCTATGCAATTTCTGTATGGCAGCATGCACATTGGGGGCGTGGTCAGGTATGTACACACAACAGCTACTGCCAATGACGCGACAGGCCCCACCCCTATCTGCAAGTATGACATCTAACACCATCAGGTTCTGCAAGGTAACTAACCACGTAGCCTGAAGCTCAGCAGTGATGTTTGTCAGTATACCAGCTGTTGTATTAATAACTCCTTCAACAACCCTTGTTAACTGGTGAATTTTAAGGCTATGGACATGGGGCCCCAAAAAGGTATGATACCCTTCATGGCATCCTCAAACTGTTGTAAGGTGGTATCCGTCTGATCTATATCCTTCGTGTCAATGACCCTTCTGACTCGGAGCAAGTATATACTCCTACGCTGCAGCTGCTGATCCTCATGGTAATTGGACGGAGCAACATACACCGGGGGAAGAAGAAAAGAGAGGTAACATCTGCCTGACCATCCCCTAGGAAGCCAGACATAAACTTGGGATCCACAGACAAAATAGACATTAGGGGGTAAGATCAAAGGAGGACTATTAATCGTGCTGAGTGGGTAGGTGAAATTGCATTTACTTTACCCCACCTCTATCTCCCCCCTCCCCTGGACACAGAAAGCAGCTGCTGAGCTGACCACAGACACCGGTATTGGTTTGTCCTTAGTGACATTACGATATTGGAAAGATTGGAAATACTCAGAGGTGTTAAACTTCTGGAAATCAGCCATTTCCATTCGAAGCCATGTGTTGTTCTTCACCCTGTCATATTTGCTCATACAGGAGTTTAGGGACAAAGTACCAGAGATGTTTAGTCCTGCCTTACCTATAGGAGTGAACGCATGATGAAAACGTATATAATCAGTCACAGTGCGAGAATCAGCAGGTGTCATTAAACCTGAGCTGAGTGGTGGAAATGGTAGTGTACCATGACAAACAATGCAAACCAACCCTCACAACTCCCCAGATATGACAAAGGCATGGACAACAAATTATAACTTTTATGAGTAACTGAGGGGAGCAATCCACAAACCCAACAATTTGTTGTATTGGACACGTCATGAGCTTGATGCAACATCTGTATAAACATTATCTGTGTAAGTCTTTTGGTGCTCTCCTTTGTGAGGAGCCAAAGTAACAAAAATGTGTTCAGGGGTAACGGGCGTGTACCAACCAAGGAATGTATGGGATACTTCTCCTCTAGAAACCAAGATATTTCAAGTATTGCTACTAGGGCAATCCCAACTATTAATTCATAAACTATTTTACTCTTTGTGGACCAACCCCGTTCTGGACGCGGTGGTGCAAATGGCTGTTCCTCCTCAGTAATAGGCTGACCAAACGGATATATTATGAAGCAGAAAGGGGAATGCAGTAAAAAGTAATAACGAAGGCAATTGTTCCCAGTGTCCGTCTGAGCCTCACTGGTACAGGCTCCTATTGTTCATTATGCCGATGACCTTCAACTATTGTTCACAATCGACAACTCTCCCCAGTCAATATCTGAATTTCAGTCTATCATGCAATTCATTCGTCACTGGATGGACCACAACCACCTAAAATTAAATCCAGGCAAGACAGAACTAGTCCTGACAGGTGGCGGTCGCAATCTGTGGGGCCCACATTATTGGCCAAACGATTTAGGACTCCCCCCCCCCCAATTCCTTCCTCCTCAGTAAAAAGCCTAGGGGTCCCTATAAACAATGACCTTTCCTTAAAAACTCATGTTGGCTCTGTGATCTCCACCTGCTTTTCTCAGCTGCGTAAAATTAGGAAGATAAGCAGGCTACTTACCCAAGCAGCTCTGATACAGGTCGTGATAGCCATGGTCCTATCACGACTAGACTACGCCAACGCAATCTACCTCGGTATGCCACTTTGCCTTACAAACGGTTACAGCTGGTACAGAACCAAGCGGCAAGATTGATTCACAAACAACCCAGATGGCAACATGCCTCCCCTCTCCTAAGGAAGCTGCACTGGCTTCCTATTCCTCAACGCTGCGCTTTCAAAATCGGTTGCCTGGTGTTTAAATCCCTGAATGGCCGGTGCCCCAAATTCATAGACAGTCTTATTCCACGCTACACCCCCTCACGCAACCTTCGCTCGGCTCATCTCCAACTTCTGACTGTTCCGACTTTCAAGCTGAAGCACCAAGGGGGTTGCAGGTTTGCAACTCTGGCACCCAGATTGTGGAATTCCATCCCCCTGGAAATCAGGTCAAGCACTGATCTACTGAGATTCAGGAAATCCCTTAAAACTTGGCTGTTCATCCAGGCCTACGAATAACTGCTCCGGTTCAGCACCTCCTAGTATCAGCGCCAAGAAACCAATTGGTGTACAAGCGCTTTATAAATCCATTTTAACATAACATTTAACATAACATCAACGTTGGCGCTCTTGAGCACCGGCGGTGGAGCTGCTCAGTCCTAGCTCTCGAGGAATCCCACGCCACACAGGATAATGTACCCTCCTCCAAGGTAGCACGTTCGATCTATCCTGTCCAATGTCAGAACAATGCACCAATCTCGCCTCACCCTAGACTAACACTTTCCCTAGACTAACACTTTTGGTACTATGACAAAGTACACCCTGACTTGCACAGTCCATCCCTAACTAATCTGACTTCTCCTTTGGTGCACCGTTCCTCAACCGAGTGCGCAAATTCTACCTGGTGACTCCAGGCACAGAGGGGTCAACGAAGAGGGGCTCTTTTATTGCTCAAATTTCCGGGGGGACTGCTGCATTTAGTACATCGTCGTTCTCAGCATCCGTTTGGGTCCATATAAGCTGCGCGTCACTGAAGGGGACGAACTGAGGTATCTTTTCTCCCTCAGCATCCCCAATACCATCCCTCACCCACTGGTCATAGGGTAAGGGCAAGGGTACTCTGCGGCAGTAACTGGAATGAATCCAATTCTTTCGGCCAGCGACTTTCACAGCGGTCCTGGTAGCGAGGAGGACTAACTTGGGCCCCTTTTAACGGGGCTCCAGGCTCTTCTGCTGAAAATTCCGCAGCAACACCCGGTCCCCCGGCTGGATGTTATGACCGGGCCCCTCTGGTATGGGCGGTAGCGACTCTTGGATCTGTTGGTGAATAGAACGCAAATTTTCAGTTAACTGACACAGGTAATCGGTCAATAAAGGGTACTCAATCTCTGAGAACCTACGGGGGACGCCCCAGACATTCGCCGGGCGTCCGAACACGACCTCATAGGGTGACAATCCTGTCCTAGAATGTGCTGCAGTTCTTGTGGACAAAAGAGGTAGTGGTAAAGCATCTGGCCACTGCAACCTGGTTGTTTCCTGAATCTTTGCCAATTTCAGTTTGAGAGTACCATTGTAATTCTCAACCAAACCTGCTGACTGGGGATGATTCGCAGCATGAAACTTCTGTCTGATGTGTAGTCCCTCACAAACTAACTGAATAACCTTGGCATTGAAATGACTTCCGTTATCAATCCAGATCAAACGGGGCAAGCCGAAGCGAGGAAAGAACTCCTTCAGGAGTATCTTTGCAGTCGCAGTGGCTGTATTCTCTTTAGTGGGATAGGCCTCAACCCATTTACTGAACGCACAGACAACCACCAACACATACTTCAAATTATTGACCCTGTCCATCTCTATGAAGTCCATTTGCAGGACCTCAAAAGGGAAAGTGGGAGGTGCAAAATTACCAGGTGGTGTAGGGGTACCCTTGCCAGGATTGTGCATCATGCACACTATGCAGTATTTCACTAAATGTGCAGCTGTCTTCGAGATATTGTCATTTTGCCATATGGGATCTAACAACTTGCAAATACCCTTAGCACTGATATGAGCCGGGCCATGGGCCATTGTCACTACAGGAAGAACATATGCATCTGGCAACATCCATCTTTGCTTCCCTGACTTATCAATCCAAAATCCCTCATCGTTCAAGTTTACTGTACTTTCTTGCCACACTGCTAATTCCTCCACCGTGGCCTCACTCTGTATTTCCTTCACGTTGTCAAGTGTATCCTCAAACATGGAGAACTCGGGCACCTACCTGGCGGGGCCTGCTACAAACATTCTTTTCATCTTAGTTCGGGCTGTTTCCTTAGCTGTCTGATCCGCAAAAGCATTCCCCTTACCCACATCGTCAGTAACTTTCTTATGGGCGCTGCACTTTACTATTGCCAATTTCTCAGGGAGGGTCAAAGCAGACAAAAGCCTATATATGAGAGGGCCGTGCTGTATTCTCGTCCCATGGGAAGTAAGGAACCCTCTCTCTGCCCAGAGTCGCCCACAATTATGCGCGACCCCGAAGGCATACTGGCTGTCAGTATAAATATTGACAACCAGTCCCTCACTCAATTCACAGGCTCGTATTAGGGCCACTAACTCTGCAGCTTGGGCCCACTGATAGGGAACTCGTGATTTCTCAACTACTGTGCGCAGCGTAGTAATCGCATACGCAGCTGTTGTGGTGCCATCTGGTAATTTAAAACAAGAGCCATCGACATATAGTTCCCCTTGGGTGTCAGATAAGGGAACATCAGTCAGGTCTACCCGTACTTTCATCTCTTCTTCCATCCGGAAGATACAATCATGTATGTCAATTTCCTCATTCTCAGAAGGGAGAGGTAGTAACGTGGCTGGATTCAGAGTGGCACAGCGTTTGATCATAATGTGCTTTTGAAAGAACATTAGCTCGTAACCAGTCAGACGTGCACTGGTGAGGTTCTGTGTCCTATTCAAAAGTGTATCCACAGCATGGGGTACCATAACTGTGAGGTCAGTATCGGGTACGAGTCCTGCCGATTGTCTTATTGAGACGGCCACAGCCGCGACCGCTCTTAGACAGCTCTGGAGGGCTCGGGCGACAGGGTCAAGCACAGCAGAGAAATAAGCACACCGACGTTGCTTATCTCCAAATTTTTGTGTTAAAACAGAAAGCGCACAACCACCCATCTCATGGACGTACAATACGAAGCATTTAGCATAATTAGGGGTACCAAGCACTGGAGCCAAGCAAAGCGCAGTTTTTAATTGCTCAAAAGACTGCTGACACTCTGGCGTCCAAGGCAAGGGTTCATGCACATCCTTTAGTGTTAGCGCAAATAGGGGCTTAATAAACAACAAATAGCCAGGTATCCACTGCCTGCAATAGGAAGTGATACCTATGAAAGCACGCACGTCTTTCTGAGTTTGCGGGACAGACATTTTAACAATGGTACTGATGCGCTATGGGGTCAATCTCCTACCCTCCTTCGACAGTAGGTGACCTAAGAAGGTGACCTCTTGTCGACAATACTGAAATTTGAAAGGGCTACTTTATGGCCATGTTGAGCTAAATGTAGCAGCAATTTGACTGTACTGTCTCTGCAACCTTGTTCTGTATCCGAGGCGATGAGCAAGTCATCGACATACTGAAGCAATACATTACCTGTAGGGAGTGACAAGGAATCCAGCTGACCTTTCAATGCCTGACTATAGATACTCTGGCTCTCTGTATAGCCTTGAGGAGCGCGACAGAATCTAAAGCTTCTACCGGCGAGGGTGAACCCGAACAGATATCTGCTATCAGGATGAATGGGAATACTGAAGAATGCATTTTTCAAGTCAATGACAGAAAAGAATTCAGCAGAAGAAGGAATCATCGTCAAGAGAGTCGTAATGTCAGGGACCAACGGAAACTGGGGAATCACATTTTCGTTAATTTCACGCAAATCAATCACAAAACGATAAACATCTTCTTGATACTCAGAGGGACCCGAAGGCATTCTTTTAAGAATGGGAAGAATAGGGCTATTGCAAACATTAGCAGTCGTCTCTTCAACCACTCCTTTCTCAATCAAATCCTGCACAATCTTTATCAAAGCTCGCTCACCTGCCTGCGGTATCTTATACTGAGGAATACGGGGTAAAATAGCACCGTCCTTGACATGAATCGAGACAGGTGATATCTGCAACAAACCCACATCTGTGTCGGCCGTTGCCCACAATGTGGGTGGCACATCTTCAAATTCAGCAGGGAGGGGTGCATCTTTGGACAGACACTGCTTAGGGCACACCACATCAGGACCCATCGTCATATAGACGCCGGCTGGGGAGCAGTAAATTGTAGCATGCAATTTCTTCAACAAGTCCAAACCCATCAAATTCTCTCCACAATTGGACGTCAACAAGAAAGGCGAATCCACAGTGAAAGGACCAATAGTCAACGCAAGAGGCTTTTTAAATGGGGCTCACAACCGGTACACCAGAAAATCCTACCGAAACATTATTATGGCCAGACAGAGTCACCCCAGGGACCAAGGAACGAGAAATAGAGCTATTCGTTGCATCTGTATCCACCAAAAACTCCTTAGTCAAACCATGCACATCCACACTAACATACGGACCTCGCTGGTCTACAGCTATCAAAACTGGTCCCTCACCCTATCCCCGGCTGTCCTAGCTGTAAGACATCCCGGTCACCTCATCCGTATTGTAGTCATCATGATAATACTGTTTGCCCCGAGGGTCGTCAAAGTAGTTCTGATCAGTATGACCCTGGGATGCCACAGCGCTCTGAGCCCTGTCCTGGCCACCATCTCCCCGACCCCGTCCACGAGACCCCCGCTCTCTTGGGACCGCCACCTTCTGCAAAAGTACAGGACAATCGCTGCACCAGTGTCCTTCTTCCTTACAATACGCACACTGATTTGGCCCCACCGGCATAGTATTCCTGCTAGTACAGGGAAGCTGTCGGGCTAAACCACCACGTCCTCTACCATTCCCTCGAGAAGCCTGCTGCAACAACACCTTTGTCTTCAAACCCTTGTGCTTCTTTTCCGCCTTCTCCTTCTCCTCATTGTCCCTGTGCTCATAATACTGCGCCATATTCAAGATAACAGAAGGAGAAGATGTGGACCAGGTGCTCTCGGAAGCCTGTAACCGAGTCGCAATCTCGGGGAGCAAGTTTGAGACAAATCTATTGACAAACAATTGAAAGCCACCTTCAATTGACAAATCTTGTCCACTATAATCTAGGAACACACCTTCAAACCGAGTGAAAAAATCAGACACACTCTCGTCTTTCTTCTGACGACAAGCCGAGAGCTTGTCCCAATCAACCTTTCTAGGCGGGGTAAGAGAATGCATATACGTGAAAATTTCGGCCCGGCAAGGCAAGTATCTCTGCTTTAGGCTTCTCACCATGCTTCCTCTCCTGGGCCCATACTTTTATCTTATCCCAGGAACCACCCAATTCCGCAACATGATCCTGTGTGTGGACTTGTCTCCAAATATCAACTGGAACCAACAAACCAAAGAACATTTCAATATCCACAAGCATCATTACAGTTGAAGAGGCTGCCTCAGTCAATTCTTTGTAATATGCAGTAGGATATTTCCTAGGGTCAGGTAACTGAGTCTTAAGGGACAAGACCTCACTCCTTTTCCATGGAGTATAAACCCACTGTTCTTGGAAATGGGCCACTACCTCTGGTCTAGTAACAACATTATGCTGATCCCGCAGCTCTGGTATTTCAGGGTGATATATGGAGTGGACCTCCCTCATTGGAAACTGAGATACTGTCTTCGGGCTCTTCTCAAGCAGCCTACCCCGATAAGCAACCAACGTCGCAACATTACTAAAAACTTGACCAGGTGCCATGTCGGCAACCTATACGTGATCCTTAATATCATATATAATCTGTGGCACTGCATCATTGAAACACTGCTCCCAAAGTTCGATCAAAGTAGCCGACATGTGCTTGAGGGCATGCTGTTGTACAAAAGGCTCATAATCTTTCATCATACTTCACACATCCTCCACACCATAAATGGGGTTTCGGGCCCACTGCACAGCCTGATTAGCCACTACCTGTTTGGTGTTGCAGGAATGCTAACAGTCGTAGAAGCCACAGACGGCGAAGACAAAGAAAGTACAGGAGGTGCCGTGGCCAAGGCAGCCTGATCAACAGTAACAGAAGCAGAAACAGCAGAGACAGAAGAACCGGGTAGCTGGGCCTGTGGGGGAAGAGCGGGCTATACCCTCTGCGGGGCATACAGAGGTGGGGGTCGAGCATCTAGCAATTCTTCCACAAAAGCATCATTTTCTTCTCGGGCTACATAAGATTTATCAATATTCAGTTGAAACCTCCTATCTTCACATTCAATTCCTATCTCCTGCTTCTCTCTATCATGCGCTACAGCTTTCTGAGTCAATGTTTGCATTCTCCCCTTCCGGGCCTCTTACTCTGCTTTCATTCGCCTCTGTTTAGCCTCTTTTTGCCATTTTCTGAGGGAATCAAACATAGACTGGCTACTTCTTTTTGCAAACAACTTCTCCTGTAAAAACCCAATTTTTTGTTCATCAAAAGTGCCCATCATTGGCCACTGCAACTCGGCATTGTCCCTCGTATATTTGTGCCATAACGTACTAAACATAATAGGGCCAAGGCCATGTTTTACATACATATCAAAATTCGGAGTGCCTTCCGGAGACGCTGGCTGACTTTCTTCCAGCCAAGCATCAGCAGAACAACAACGACAACAAGAAACCAAAAAGCGACTGAACACTGGCATTTTTAAAAGTAAGCCAAATTCGTTATGTTGCTGGGCAAAGTGTTCACAAACACTTTGTATCCAAATCAGTCCTCAGAACGTACCAAATGCAAACCAAAATCGGTCCTCAGACCGTGCCAAAGGCAAACCAAAATGGTACCATATCCACAAAGAACCAAAACAAACTCACCTGGTGCACACAGGTCAAACAAATTTATTCTCCACTGCCGAGTCTTCGGACCAAACGGTCAAATCCAAGGTTTCGCCGTTCAGGACCCCAGTCGGGATGACTGCTGGGCAAGGCACCGACCGGCCAGACAGATGGGGCAGCTGCGAGTTCAGGACTCTCGTGCAGGGATCCCTGGTCCGCCCGTCCAACCCGACGATGACCCCGACCTCCACACCCATCCGCGGGCGAGGATGGGTCGCCCGATGGAGTCCTGTTCGGGCGCCAACTGAAGGAAGTGACCCGATTAGGGCCACCTGGGTCACTCGCGACCACCTCTCAGCCTTCCATACAAATGAAGAGTCGGTCAGACAGTAGAGAATACAAACCAAGTATATTTTATTCAGGTTCCCTTGAGCGGAGTGCAGTCTGACCAGCCTCCTAGGATCGCTGCAGAGGGACTGACTTCAGCAAACATAGAGATACATTATGTACGTTTCTGAACCAAGAATGTCGCGCCCATAATGGAAATCTACTAGCAGGTGCAGCTAAAACAAAGAAGTACAGTAAGACGAGTCTCGACTCTGAGACCGGGCACACATTAATTTTATGCCAAGGTCGTTCTGTTTGTGTCTATCGCTAGGCTAGTGGGAGAAAGCCTCTATCTATGGGAAAGGAATGCGTTAATAAGAACAGTGTATTCATTAGCAGAGCAAGGCCTAACCTTGGAGAAATTAACATTTCGAAAGCCTGCTTCTTGAGTCAGGGAATACGCAGCTGAAGACATGATTCAAAATGGTGGCTGAACATAAAATGGTGCCGCAAATGCTAACTTAACACGAGAACAAAGCACAAACAAAATAGCAAAACATTTTCATTTCATCAGCGGGCCAAGTGTACATCTAGGACACAATTGAAGTCACACACCCACACTATAGGGGCCCCCACACTGTCATCCAGCACCCCCTGCAGTGTTACATAAAACTGGCCATCATCCACATTGGGCCCATTTGAATTCAGAATAGTTATGTCTCTCCCATCAAGTTTCCCCTGTAATAGGACATAGCGCCCCTCTATATCAGCCTCACTATACACATGTTGGAACGGTACTCCCGGGGCTATCCAAATCGCCACCCCCCAGGAGTATAAGGAGTAGGTTGTAGAATATTGTTGCCCTCGCCACTTTTTCACCAACTTTTGTGCCTCTGCCCCTATAAGGTGCATTTCCTACAAACAGGCTATTTGTATCTTCTGACATTTAAGATATGAATGGACCCTATACATCTTCGTATAATCCCTAAGACCCCGGACATTCCAGGTAAGAATACTATTGACTCAGCCATGTGGGACTGTAACTTCAACCCGCCTCCCGGCCCGTCCCCGAATCAAATAGGATCGCCCGTCTC
Organism: Calotriton arnoldi; assembly: GCA_963921515.1. Lineage (NCBI taxonomy): Eukaryota > Metazoa > Chordata > Amphibia > Caudata > Salamandridae > Calotriton > Calotriton arnoldi. Next base: position 783,310 of record CAWUFW010009013.1, read on the forward strand.
ACAATCTACGGATGGATGCTAATGTATTTGGACCCGGCCATGCACATAAACAAATCCTGTCCCCTAACTGGCACGGCAAGAACATCATCATACCCTCATCCCGGACCGACAGTAAATAAACAACCTAACACACTGCCCATCCGTCTGTTTTGTCACTGTGAGGACCCACAGCCTAACCCCACCCTCCCCAACTGTACCCTACCACAAATGTCGTGAGGGTTCCGGACTACCCCGCCATAGCAGAAATGACTGTGCAGCGCCATCAAACCCCCCCCCCCCACACCACTCCTAATATTGAACAATATGCAGAATAGGATACCTCTCCCGCAACTAGAGCCACAGTCTCGCTCTCCCCTGTAATAGAGATAAGTAGTTAAAACAAATCAACATGAATGCAAAAACTGAAAAGCAGCCTTTGTAATGCCCCCACTCAGGTAGCTGACTCCTCCGATTGTACCACCACTGGATCAGCTTGGGTGTCGGTGTCCAACCCGCTCAGCTCACCAGATGGAACCCTTGCCATGGTGCCATTTTCTTGCACCACAATGCGTCCATTGTCTCAAGCCTCCGTGGCCTCCGAGTTACCATTTGCAGACATCCTCCGGGTTCTCCAGTCGGGACTGCGCACTCCTCTCCATGTGCGTGCGCTTGACTGCCCCTCCGTTCACGTGGTACCTTGTCCCACATTTCCAACCATCGCCACACGTCCTCAGGGGAGTAAAAGAAGTGGGACTTTCTGCCTGAAACCACCCAAAGGCGGGCCAGGAACAGCAACATATATCGGAGTCCCATAGAGCGCAGTTTACTTTTAACTTCCAGGAAGCTTTTTCGACTTGTAGGCACTTTGTGAGTTTAATCGGGGTACACAGAGGTTTTGTGATTCTCAAAACGGGAAACATCCTTTACCACGAAACCATTACAACGCGGTATGGTTTCATCGTGGTTTTCACAACGCAAGTCGTTACATCGACTTGCACTGGAGGGCGCTCTAGACTAAGGAATAGTGTGAATTACTATTCCAATACCTTCCCTACTGTATGTAGACTGGAGTTGGAATAGTAATTCACACTATTCCTAAGTCCAGCACCCTCCAGCGCAAGTCGATGTAACGACTTGCGTTGTCAAGACCGCGATGTGACATACCGCGTTGTGATGGTACTCGTTGTATCATCATACATTCCTCAAAACCAGTGTTGTCAGCTTCTTGGGCCGCTCTTAGCACACAGTCCCTGTCCCTGTAATCGAGTATGCAAGCAATAATAACTCTTGGGGGTGCTCCCGGCTTAGAAGGGGCCACCAGCGCCTGGTGCGCCCGCTCAACAGCAAAGAATGGTGAGAGGCCCACAGGTCGCAGTGTCTCCCGGATCCAATGCTCTACAAAGGCCTCCGTCTCTGCCCCTTCCACCCACACTGGGAAGCCCAACAGGCGTAGGTTATTCCCGGTGGGATCTCCCCTCAGCGTCCTTTGCCCTTGCTTCCAGCGTCGTAGTCTTAGAGGTGACCGTTGCCAATTGCCGTTTGAGTATCACCACTTCCGTTTGTAGCTCCAGAATGGATCCCTCTGCAAATTGGACCTTATTGGATACTTTTCACAGATCCGTACGGAGAAGATATACCTCTAGGGCCAAAGGCTCGAGTTTGCCCTCTAATGCCACCAGGGACACCTGGATAGCTGCTAGGAGTTCCGCCCTCAAGGGTTCATCCGCTGAGGCATCCGACGGCAGGTCTCCTCGTGTCCCACCCCTCCCCCCCCCAGCCGGGTGGAGCATTGGCAGATGTCCCCGGTGTGGTGTACTGCTCCATAGTGTTCCCCTGCGGGTCCTTCGCTTGCTTAGTCTTGCCCATGAGGTAGTGCTACAGTGCTGTGGTATCAGGTATCAGGTATCAGGTATCAGGCAGAGGGATGCAACCTCCAGAGTCAGGCCCAGTCAAACAGTGTTTTGCAAATCTTCACTTGGGCCCTAACCTCCAGCCTGTCCAGGACAATGTATGTGGTGCCCGTACTCACTGTACCCTAGGTGCCCTTTTTGCATGGTTACTAACTTTTTGCCAGATACCTGATGCACTTTGACTGAGTGTGCCCTGGGTCTCTGCCAATCAGGTTCCCAGGGCCTGTTCCCCTAACTGGTACCATTGTTTCCACAATTGGCACAACTCTGGCCTACCTGTAATTCCCTTGTAAGGGGTAACTATGGTACCAATGGCATGGTAGCCAGGGAAAGGCTTCTGAGGGCTGCAGCATGTATTATGCCACCCTCAGAGACCCCTCATCACAAACATGGATCACTGCCATTGCAGTCTGAGTGTTTTGGTGCAGCTAAAAGTGAAGAGTCGACATGGCACACATCCCTCTGTGCCATGCCTGCCCAGCACTGCACGTGGCCTAGGTAAGTCGCCCTTAAGGCAGGGTGCACTATACCTCATGTGAGGACCTATCTGCATGAGCAGACAGGCCCCCTATAATATCTAAGGCCATTCTTAGATATTATAAGTGCCCAGTAAAACCATACTGAGTATATGGTCTAGAAACTTGTCATTACGAGATTCCTAGAACCATAATGACTTTACTGAATCCTGGGATGTTTGGTATCAAACATCTCAGAATAATAAACCTGCACTGATTCCAGTGTCAGATTTATTATTTCATGCACTCAGGGGTCCCTTCTAGAGGGGACGCCTGAAGCAAACCCAACCACTGGTGGGTTTCTGACTGGTGAACACCAGCCTGCCACCACAAGACAGGTTTCTGGACCCTTGGGGTGTGAGCCTTCGCTCCCAGTGCCCAGAAACAAAGCCTTTCCTGGGCTTAGGTGTTCACACCTCCCACAGGTCAGGAAGAGCCATCTGTGGCAAGGGAGCTTCAAAGGCCTTGTCGGCTTTGCAACACGACCGCCAGCCTCTCCTGCTAGCAGGAGCAGGCCCCCTTCCTGTCTTCACCCACTTTTCGGCAGGAAGACAGGCGGGAATAACAGGACAGCCCAGAATGTGCACCCCTCAGGTGTTGGAGGCGCGGTGAAGCCCACTCTTCAGTGCCCGCCATCTTGCAGATGGAAGGCACCCCCCAATCAGGGTCAGGGATTGTGCTCACTCCCCCACGTGGTTTGAGCACACTAAGGGTGTAGTCACCCTTAGCTCAGCAGTCCATTGGCTACTACCTTGCAACCCCAGTAACACACCTAAATACAGTATTTAGGAGCACCCTTGAACCCAGCTCCGCAGTTCCTGACGACCTAAGAAGATTGGCGAAGAAGACAACGCAGCAGAAAAAGATCCAGACGACCACTGCTTTGGCCGCAGCCAGGGCCGGACTGGCGATTCCAGGCACCGGGCAATCCCCCGGTAGGCCGGATGGTGTGGAGGCCGGTTTTTTCAGAGGGGGCCAGTTTTGCTGGGGAGCCCCAGCAAAACCGGCCCCTCTGGAGTGCGGCCGATTTCGGCCGTGACTGACTCCGTGAGTCAGAGTCAGACTGCGGGGGAAAAGCACAACTGCACTGCTGGCAGAGGCAGGCAGGTGATGGTGCCGGTGCGCAGCGCGCAGACACAGTGACATCTGTGCTGAAGGTAAGAAGACAAGGACAGTGTCCAGTTCTCCTGCCGTTGGCAGCTGCCCCCCTCTTTGTCCCCCTCTTCTCTCTCTCCCTCCTCCTCATGTAGTAAAAACCGAGACTTCAAGAAACAGGTATTACCTTTTCTTTCCACCTTTCGTTTATTTGCTCCCCTGTGAAATGGATCCAAAAAGAAAAACACTTGCTGGAAACGTCGTCTTTTTCTGACATTTTTCAATTTCTAAGTGCAGCCTCAGGGTGGAGAGAAATAAAACATTCAAAATATGAAAAATAACTAACTAACTAAAGCAAGACAGAGTGGTTGCAAGGTGGCCAGATTGATTTATTCACACCTAAGCACATTAGCGCCACTTTACAGTGTTTGCCAGTGAAGCGCTACTTTTGTTGTCTCCTCGCTCTTTGAACAACAATGTTTTCCCTCGGTGGGAAAGTGTAATATTCCTGAAGGTACTGAAATACCTGCTTGTTGGGTGAATTGGAAAACAAAATGCATACTGCGGCTCTGTATTCACAAACGTGGTCTTTTTAAACCATACTGCTTTCCTTTTTGTAAGGATATAAGCAATGTGCATTGAAGCGGGTCCCTTCTGGGCCCTGTAGTCATGGCCTTAAATTTTGAGGCAAAAGCACTCACTAAGTTCTGAATAATTAGTGTAAAAAGAAAAAGGTAACCATGTTGTTCCTGCTTACATTTCACATGCTTTACTTAATCTTGCATTCCCTATGAGTGTTTGTTTTTTTCTAAGATGTTAATTTTTTTAAAGCAGCATATTGCTCTTGTCTAGTGCGTAATTTGAATGGTCTCATATCTGGGTGTTTATAGCGGGTCAGTGCAGTGCAAGTTTCTCTCAGTGGGGCAGTATGGTGTTCAGTGGGGGAGAGGATGTGGCACTATGGTCAGAGCTGCTGAATTTGGAACTGGGGAACCAGGTTCAGCCTTCATGACCAGTCCACCAGACCACTCCCACCGAGGGAGCACATTCCCATGCTAGACCTTAGAAGGCCCCGCAAGATCTTAAAAGCCCTGGTGTCTTAGCACCAGCAGGTGGACCCTAGCAGTGGCAAGTGTGGGTTAACCTTGAAGGCCTGTCCGCCAAAATTCATTCTGAAGTTCACCTCCAGTCTTGCAGGCAGGCCTAACAAGCAGCACACCATAGAGTGACAGTGACTCTGTCACTGAGGTCACAGGATATTTTGCCATTCATGTTTGAACTGCTCTTGTGGAAAAAGGGAGAAGTGCTGATGACAGAAACTCCATGGCTGGGAGACACATGGCTTGCGATTCCACTTTTAAGGATATTTGGGACATTCTGTGATTGGAAACGTATCCCACTTTGTGAATGTTTTTTAATGTCAATAACTCATTTTAAACCTTAAATAAACATGTGTATCCATTGGTTAAATTAAATAAGGTAATAAGCTGTAACCGGTTAGTGAAATAGGAAACAAATACTAAAAATTGGGATATTTTGCTCTTTCTGCCACACCTCTGACTCCGCCCACTGACCCAATCCATGGGTTATTCCCGCCCTCTGATTCTCCGCCCACAGTTCCCCTACTTTTTTTCCCCCCACTTCGACCACTGATACAGTACCTGGCCCGGTTCTACGCTGCGCAGCAGTGGAGAGACGACCGGGAGGGTGATTGCCAGCCTGCAGGCCAGTTTGTGATTGTGAGCAGGCAGGCCTGATTGATTGTTTGTGAGTGAGAGGAGCGAGGTGGCCTGATTTGGGGGGGGCAAACATTTCCTTACGTCCGATATTTCATGCTGATTTGTAAGAACCCTTTACATGGACAAGCGTGTTTAAATATTTGCCAACTTCTCGTGTTTTTTGTAGCAGGCTAGCAGCAGGTTGTGTATGCTTTCATTTGCTGAGCATTGTGAGGCACCACATTCTGTTTGTATTGGCATGTCTGCGTTAAGTTTTTGGCCATAACCAGGGCTTTAAGTGGGATGAAAAAACATGCGGATCTCTCAAAGGGGCATGGCTGGTGTTATTAAGGGTGTAGCTTAAAAGCACGAAACCTAAAACTCTGTGCTTAGCATGGTGTGCCGTCCGACAGGTATTTTGTTGTTTTTGTCATTGTACCCACATATATAACGCAACAAATAACATTATACCGACAGCAAGCGAGGACTATTGGCTTTGTCAATAGTTGTTAGTTGTATACGAAGAAAAACCAACTATGGCTTCGTTGTATATATTATTGAAAATGCTTCAGTTCTGACATGATGAGACAGTGAAAGAACTATAACGAGTCTCTTGTGAGTTACATTAAAGGCAGTGAAAGGTGGTACTACTGCTGAGTTAAGATTTTTTTCACCCTCACAGCGAGGGCAAAAATGGAGAGCCCGAATGGGACCCGTCTCAGCAGCTGCTTTTTAGAACTGCAGGCCCGCTTAAAGCCCTGGCGATAACCTTGCACTTGTGTGCTAATAAAAAGCTGCATTTCTTTGCTCAGTGTTTTAATTTTTTTGCTGCTGGCAACCGTACGTAGTCAGTCCCCCAATTGCTGACCCTGCAATGTTTAATACTGCTCTGTGGTGGCTACGCTGATAGCTATCGTTTACTGATTTATTAGATTCTTATTCTTTTTCATATTTCTGAATTAGGGTTTATTTTTAAATTATTTGTGCTCCCTTTCACTGGCCTGTCTTCTCGTCTGCCTTCTTTCGCTCTTTATTTTGCTTCTTCACAGACATCAAACACTGCTGTACCAGTTACCCTTCCCATAGACCAAACTATTGACCAAACAATGCAGACTTATTCTCGAACCACAAAACAACTCCATTGCGTTGTTTAAAATGTTAGTCCTGTTTTTTTTTTTCATTCAGTTTCCTTGCGTTATGGACATACATTTCCCTCTGGGACCATCCTCATGTTATCAGTACATCTCCTTTTTCTTCATCCAAGTATTTTTACCATACTCCCAGCGACATTTAAGATGTCATTGTTGGTCAGTTTAACAGCTTTTTACTCTTCAAATCCCCCATTTTGTCACAAAATAGGTTTCTCACATACCCTGTGGTGTGCTACCTGCAATGCAGTACCACCTGAGTGTTCCGCTTGTTCGACCTGCCTAGGGACACCTCTGGAGTAGTGGGAATCCAGATGTGCTCATTAACGAAGGCCTCCAGCAAGCCACTTGCTTCATTGTTGTTCTGAAAGCCTTTATATGTGCATTTTAGTGTCTTTGCTTGTCTTTAACCGGAACTTTTCCAACACTTAAATTATTTTATTAGGTATTTTTGTTTCAACCAATTGGCATTAAATAAGATTCCCCCTTCCTCGCTCCCCCCCCCAAAAAAATCCAAAGAAATCTACAATTGCGAAGAAGATTACATTCACCAAGACGGTGGATATACTTACTGAAGGCCTAGGCAAAACTGTATTTTTCCAGTTCTTCTCCCTGAAATTTGTAACAACAGCTGTAGGCAAGCTTGTTGGCTGTACGTGCCTGCTAAAAACCTCAAAGAGAAATAAAAACTCGACCGTAGATTCAGATCCTGCCTTGGTGCAGTATTTGGGAGAAAAGTGCAGTGGCTCTGCGCCTTTAACTCTCACTTGTTGCACCCTGTCCCAGCTCCTCACTCTACCTTCCATGCACTGTGCAAACATTTTATTCTGGCTGATCTGTGTCTCTATCATACACCCTGTTTCCCTATCTCTCATTCACTTTCTCGTGCTCTCTTGCTAAGTGTCTCTCTCTCTCTCCAAATCTCGCTCGTCCATCTTCCCTCTTTCCCAATTTGCCAGCCCACACGTCTCCCAATCTCTCCCTCTCTCTCTCCTCCCTCTCTCCCACATGTCCCTATCCCTTGTCTCCTCATCTCTCTCTCTCCACCTCTTTGTCTTTCTCACCTTACACATCCTCTTGACTTTTCATCCCACTCTCTCTTGCTCCGTCTTACTTCTTTACCCGTCGACCCATCTCTCTCTCCCTCCACCTCTCTCTCTCACCTTACACATTCACCTCTACCTTTTCTCTCACCTGTCTTCATCTGTCTCCCCTTTCTCTCTTGCTCTCTAAGTACCCATCGACCCATGTTGCCCCATCTCACTCTCTGTCCTTAACATCTTTTGTTTCTTTAAACCTGTATCTCTATTTCTCCCGTCTGTGTTTTACATATCGCTCTCCTCCATCTCACACACTCATCTCTCTCTATTGTTATCTCCATCTATCAGCTGCCCCCGTCAAAGCACTTCAAATGCTTACATTTGCAAAATATGTGAAATAAATATTTCATTCAAGACACCTCACAGGGGTGAGACAAGAAACACAAGAGTGTGTGCGTGTAAATGTGTGCGTGCATGCCTGCATGCATGTGTATCTGAGTGCACATATGCGTAGGTATATATGAGTGCCTGTGTATGTGTGCTTGTATATATCTGCATGCATGTGTGAGTTTGTAAATGTATCTCCTCTTGTTAATGCTGTATATGTATGTGCATGCTTGCTTATGTGCTTGTCTATGTGAGCGTGTGTCTGTGCTTCTATGTGCTTGTGCCTGTATGTCTGTGTTTGTGCGTAAGTGTGTGTGTATGCTTGTGTGGCTGCATCTATCTGTGTATGCGGCTGCAGCTGGCTATTTCCAAATGTGTGCATTTCTATGCATGCGTTTGTGTATACGTGTTTCTTTCTATCCGTACTTGCACGTTTATGTGTGTCTATCTGTGCATCTATGTTTATTTTGAAGCAGGTTTTTTTATTGCACATAAAAGGCTTTACTAAAAACAATATCTGTAACAATAACTACTGGATGGGAAAAGATTAACCACATTAGTACCAGTTTAGCACTTAAATTCAACAATCAGCAACTCTACGGTGCCAAATTAAACTTTAGAGAGAACATGCCAGTGCCCATCATCACGTGTCATGCTTTTTTTTTTGTTTGAGCTACAATGTGTTGTAATCTAAGATTATGCAGAAGGTTGTGGATTATGTGTCATGTTTGTGAAATACATAGTCCAGTTTAAAATCTTGAGGCTTCAAGAGCATATAATTCCATAGTTACTTTTATTTCCACAGCCAGCATATTACTCTTGTCTCTCCCCCCCCCCCCTTTATAACCTATAACCTATTTCCCATTTTCTGGTTCTCCAGCGCCGCAAGGTCATATGAATAGAAATAGCACTATGCAAATATCATCACTCCACTATATACAGAAAACAAAATTAAAAACCATTGTCATTTCTAACACCAAGAGCTCTAATTTTCAAAATTTGCGAGACCTATTGCATTGCAAATGCTTGTTATTTTCCAAAATTTTCTTGGGGGGAGAACCCCCCCAAACCCCCCTAGTAGTGGTCGGGCTCGCTCGCTGCGCTCGCTCGCGACGCGCCTGACGGTGGCTGGTCTGGGGAAATTTGCCAGGGCTGCTTTCATTTCCCAGTCCGGTCCTGGCCGCAGCCCTACCGGCCTGCTCCTTCACGCAACCCCTGCAGTACGACGACTTCCAGCCTGAAGACCAGCGACCTCCAAAATCCCTGAGAGGACTGATCTTCTTCGAAAACCACCTAAGACTCCAGAAGACAGTGGCTCTGTCTCCAAAAAGAACTCCAAGACCCTGCGGAACCGTGGAGAATCACTCACCTTCCAGAACTACCGCTGCACTCGACGCCCACGGCCCAAGTCTAGGAGGCCCTCTGGTCCAGAAGAGGTTCCCCAGCAGTCTTGAGCCCGAATCCATCGAGGGGTGACATCTCCCCGCCTTCGGGACGACACCTGCAGCCTCTGCACCAAGACCCCCCTCGACCCCAACCTGCCCAGTAAGGAGAAACCTGATGTCCAAAGACACCCCTGCATCCTCTGGCCCTGGGTCCTGGTGACCAGAACCAACGGTGTCCTGGCGTCACCTGGCATCCCAACTTCCTCCCCTGGCTGCTGTTTCCCCCGAAGTGACCTCCTGGTCCGAGCCTGCAGCCTGAAACCGGAACTGAAGATCTCCATAGGGTAACATTAGCAACCCGATGCTGTGTGAGCACCCTGCACTCGGCTGCCCCTGTGCCGCTGGTGGTGTGGTTGTGGTGCCGCCTTGGGCCCCCCTTTGTACTTACCTTAACTCCTGAAGCTTGTCCTCCAAGACTGCTTTACCTGCCTGTGATCAGCCTCCAACCGATGTGCCCCTAATCCCCATTGACTAGCATTGGCACCCCTGCCCTCTACACCCGGCCGCCCTAGTGCCGCTGGAGGTGCACCTTGAGTGCAGAATTGAACCTTGGTTCTACCCCCAAAAGGCCCACACCAAAAGTCGTTGTACCTACCTGCAAGTACAAACTTTATTTATTCCTTAGGATTGCATGGTGTGGCCTTTTTCAGAAAAATGTTCTGTGTTGACTCTGCCTGGTATTGCAACAAAGTAACTTAGTGTCTACAAGTAAGTTGTCCTGCTTACTAATGTACTGCAGTGCCTAAACTGCATTATTTGTTTGTTTTGCACTAAGTTACAAAAGTAACTGAAAAGTAACTAGAAAGTAATCTGAAGTAATTGCAAGTATTCCAAAGAACTTACAACGTATTTCCTATACTGTAAAGTAACTTGTATGCCTATGCAAAACCAGTACACACCGTATTTTGAAACGTAGTACTGCTTTGAAAGTATCACTTACCTGCAACTAAGTAATTCTTGATTCTAGTAATAAAAATAACAAAGTAACTTTTTATACAAACTATTCATCTGGATACAGTCTTTGATGATGTGACATCATTTCTTGCCTGAGTGCGTACAACAAATGCTTAACACTACCCTCTGATAAGCCTAACTGCTCAGCCCAGCTGCCACTAACTTGAGAGTAAGGTATTATCTACTTTTACCTCTGCCATACCTTTGGGGACTTACTGGACTCTGTGCACACTATACCTCTTTTTGGTATAGTATATACAGAGCCAGCTTCCTACACTATGTCTATTGGCTCCCCACCTGTAATCTTAAAGCTGGTCCCAAGGGGGCAGCCAGGGATCACCTCCAGGCAGGGCACTTATCTGAGGGCTCAAGAAGGGGCTGTGTCACTCTGGCCCCCACATCTGGCGGTTCTGGCCCTCCACTGATCGCCGCCTCGCCTCCACACTGCCCAGAAGAGCAGGTCCACAGCCCAACCAACCAGCCAGTAGGACGCTCCGCATCACCGTATCCCGCAAGGCGCGGCGTCTCACAGTCCAGGCCCAGGCTCTCTACCTTCCGATGCCGAGCAGGAGCCTCCCACAGGACAGGGGTCATTGGTCTGAGGAGGCCGTACTCTTACTGCTGGTCGTATCAGGCTGCCGCTCTCAAGAGCGCGCCTGGCCCTCAGCTCACTGCAGCCCGACCCCTCATCGGGCCCCGGCTGCAGTCCCAGCCGGCCAAGGGGAGAGGGCCACTGCGCCATATGGAGAGCGTAGGTTGCAGGGCGGCCCTCTCAGCGCTCTGTCTTTCTTCTTGCTCAGAGGAGGTGGGGGATTTTGCTTCGGGGGGCAACGCCACTCCTGTCATATCAGGCTCCTTACCACCATGCCAGTCTGGGTATCCCCGGTGGCTCCAGTCACCGCAGTTGGGCCTCTCCCAGCCTTCCGGCCTGCCGCAGGGCCCGTCCGGCTCCGCCCCTCGAACCCGGCGGCTGCGTGCCATGAATCGCAGGGCACGGCGCAGCCCTTCATCGTGGGGTGTATGCGGTAGTTAATCAGGTGAGCAGCGGCGTGGGAAGACCGCCGCTTATGCCAGATCCTGCAGGATTTTGCCAGGCAGCCACGGAGCTGCTCAGGAAAGCGTCCTGTCAGCCATCTTGCTTGGCCACACCCCCACAAATTGAGAGTTACTCTGATTGGATGCATCACCGTGATTGTGGCCTGTTGGGATAAGTACACCACCATGTTTCACAGTTTATTTTAAATAAATTACTTATTTTAATGCAGCCCGTTTTCCTTAAGGGAAACAGGGCTACATTTCAGAAAAAATATTACTTTTTTAAAAAAAGTTTGTTTAAGAGTTGGTAGGGGTTCTCTAGAAAGAACACTGCCCATTCCTATATAAACTTATTTTTATTCAACCTTTGGTAAGGGCCTGCCACCTTCTTTGAGCAGCTGGTTACCTATCAATGGTTTTCAACTGAAATTGCAGTCGCTAACCACTGATAAGTAGTATTGCAAATTGGAATTTGGAAGGGATGCCTAAAATATACTCCTTCCAAATTTCGATTTAGAATGCGTTTCTAAACCCACTTTGCGAATCAGTAGCCAGTTTCCGAATTGCAAAATGGATTTATTACATTTTTCAAAGTCATTTAGCATTCACAAACTCTGTGATTTAGCAAAATGAAGGGTTTGCGTACGCTAAATGACTTTGTACATCCGGCCCAAAGAGCGCTATATGCCCGGGTAAGTGCATGTGGGAAAAACTGGGTTAACTTCAATATGCTCCCAGCTCCTAATGGGAGCAAGTGCTAAAGGTGTGTTATGACTATGACCTCTTAAATCATTAAATTAAGAGATGTCAATACCCTGCTCAGGAAGGTGGACACTTCTATTCCTTACCTGACACAGCATGTTTACCAACATGTACATCAGATTTGCTGTAAATGGAGGCAAGCCGAATAGAATTTGTGCAAAATGTGTTCTCAGTTGGAACCCTTAAACAGTACCATGTCCCATAATGAGGATTTGGATATCGGAGCAGGCTGCGCGGACTAGTCCACCTGCTTTACACACTCACCATCGAGGCATGTAACGAGAAGGCCCCAAACCAGAGTATGCCCCCACACCAACACTTTGGCTCTTATTTTGGGAAGGTCAGATTAATATCACAATTCGGTAATTTCATTAACTCAACCAGTAGTCATGTTGTTACCGTAGATTAGGAGAAAGTGCGCGATAAAATGCAGAAACATAATCTCTGTGTGTTTTTACTAAGCCTGGGCGGAGTACGCGGAACTCCGCGAAGTGCAAAAAAAACTCTACCGCGCTACGCGAAGCTCCGCAAGCAGTGGAGTTCGTTAGATAAATGCCGTTCGCGGTTATTTTCAGTGCCAGGTGCTTGTCCGTACTGTGCAATGATCGCGAATGGCACCATGCACAGCGCAAGCGGGCGCTGCTTCCTTTCTGCCGCTCGAGTAGGTTTTTACTCGAGCGGCAGCTTTCTCAACGCGAACGGATGGTTTCTCAATGCGAGCGGTCGCGAGCATACGCGACCACTCGCAATGAGAAATCTGACCGCCCGCGTTGAGAAATCTCACCGGGAGGTTGATTTTCCACACTCGCGCTCTCCAACTTGATGTTGACGATCGGGAATGAGGAAAAATCTCGCCGGGAGGTGGATTTTCTTCGCTCGTGCTCGCCAACTTGACGTTGACAAATGCGAGCAAGTAAAAAAACTCTGCGTAACTTGGAGTGCGGAAAACTTCGTAAACTCCGCGAGCGGAGCGGAGTTCACCACCCAGACTTAATTTTTCCACCTTTCCAAGCACAAAATAAGCATTAGCTTTTTGCTGTTTACAGCAGGCACGAATTTCGCATACAATTAAATTGTATTGCATGCAGCAATGCCACTCTAGTCTAAATAGATAAATGTTGTTAAACACAATTATTTCTACTTTCAGCGGTCTGTAAATGAGGACCTTTGTGTTGTGTACTCACTTTCCTGCTCGTGTTCACCCCGCACAAATATGAACATCCCTTACTACCTGCATTTTCCCAAGCAGCCCACAACTTTGGGAAACGGCCATTACAACGAGGCCGTTTCCACGCATAACTTAACCACGCATGCATTACAACGCATGCGTGGTTACAATGGAAGCCTTTACCATGCATACCTTTACTACGAGATACGTAGTAAAGGCATGTGTGCTAAAGGCAACAAAAAAAAAAGGGGGGGTCTCCCCCCCCCCCAAAAAAAAAACGCGTGAAAAAAAGGGGGCTTGGGGGGGTTTTCCCCCCCCCAAAAAAAACTCACCAGAAAAAGAAGCGAAGAAGAGGCAATCGGCGTCGTAAGAGGAAACGGAAAGACACTTCCGTTTCCTCTTTACGACGTTCAACGTCAACACGGAAGATGAAGAAGAAGCCACGACGTGGAGAGGTAAGGGGAATTTGAAAAAAAAAAAGAAGAGGTCCGATTTAAAGGTTAAGGGGAGGGGAGGGGTATATGTAAGAAGGGTTTAGGGGTGGGGGAATAACCATTACCAAGAGTATGCCCTTACCATGCATAAATTTACAACGAAAATCGTTGTAAAAGAATGCGTGGTAAAGGAATATTCGTGGTAAAGGTTATGCGTAGGAAAGGCATTCCGTTGTAACGCATGCGTGGTAAAGGCATGCGTTGCAACGGAATGCGTTGTAACGTCATACAACCCACAACTTTTAACTAAGTTAAGGAAAACCTCTTCCCCGTCGAAAGTTCCGTGTGTTATGTGGTCCTGCATAAAGTAATGATTACCAAAAAGTTAATATTCAGTCTGAAGCATGTCCATTTGCTCAGCGCAGTCTGTTGACCTTCAGCAAACAAAAACAGAACGAAAACATAAAGCACGTGGGTCAAGGAAGGACATTTGTTTACCTAGGTATTTGCTGTGTCTACTTGTGTTCTCAGTTTGCAGGGCCCATCCCTGCCTGCACTAGAACCATTGGAGTGGGGTGAATCTGTCTTGCATCCTGGAGACTAGAGTCTTCTCTTTGGTGCATAACAAGCACTGGCATGGAAAATAATGTGACATAAATCCATGTATGGAGTTAAATACATGCAGAGAAGTGCACGAGGACAAGCTCGTACCAGGTCAGCAAAGCTTTGGCTGTGTATTCCTGGCATGTGTTGTCTCTTTCCCAGGTGACAAGGTAAAAAGCTTGGATTTCTCCTGCATAAGGAAGTCAGTTTGAATTCCCAGATCAATATTTGTATCTTGTCCCACTACTACCAGATGAGAATTTTGAAGAAAATCCTGGCCTACATCCCAGGACATCTGGGAGGTCCAGTGGTCAACATCGGTCATCTCCTGACTCGATGATCGTGCTACTGTCTGCTACTTGGACCTTCCAACCTGTGCCATTGATAGGCTTAAAAAGTGCAGAACATGGTGGTCTGGGATGTCTTTAGCTTCAGGAAATATGACAGCTTCTTTCATGCGCGCCATAGTTTGCTCTACAAGTTGGCAGCCATAAACAATCAGAACCCTTTGCATGGCTTATAAAACCTTCTGTGGAGTTGGTCCTAGAACACTGCAGGAGTTACTTTCCAGATACGCCTCTAGTCGATCTTTACGGTCAGGGTCTCACCTGTTTTTGATTGTTCCACACTTCAAAAAGCCTCGACAGGGAGGACAGACTTTTTTCTGTTGTTGCACCCTCAATTCTTTATTTCTGTAGTTCTCCATTTTACAACAAAACAAGCGCTATAAAACCTTTCAGAAAGCACTTAAGTTCCTGCTGTTTTGCTGAGTCAACTTGAATTGATAGGTCTAGTTTAGCACCATGACGTGTGCTCTACAAGTACCATATTCATTTTATTTCACCTGATGCCCTGCCTAGACCGGTCAAGGCTCTGACGGCCGTCACCCAGCTCAGGGTTGCTGTATTAAGGCCTGACCCGAAACTCATATTTCTGTTGAAAGGCCAAGATATTTCTGCCCATGGACGCCAATTTAGACCTACAGCGACAATGTGGACTCACATTTCACTATGTAGTCGGTCTAGAACTTAAAGCAGTTGATTTATTGAAAGTAGGGCAAAAGAGGAGCTCTGGGCAGTTGACCCTAGGAACTTGTTAAAATCAATTCACCAAAACACCAGAGATAGAAGAGGTGATATGATACACCTTTAGACCATCGATACCATTATCAGGTTGACTACTTGTCCAACTCTTACCCCTCAACAGACTTCTATTTTCTGTTGAAGCGCTAAGAGAAGAACAAGAAATGGAGACTACAAAAAGTTGACTTGTCTCATTGAGCCTGCTCACTTCCTGTTCCATCTGCTGCCTTCTTGACTCCTGAGGAAAGGGGTATCAGTGGATGAACCAGGGGTAACAAATGGCAAGCCAGGGGTATGTTGATATATTAACCATGTAGGATGTGTTGGCAGCGGTCTTCTCCTTCCCCTGAAATCTCCTTCCTACTGAATTATCACCAGAGTAAGACAAGGAATTTCCAGATATCTATAGTTTCTCTGATGTGGAATTGGATGGAAGAGGGTGAGGCAGCGAGAAAAAAAGAAGGGTGAGGAGAAGGAGACAGAAATGGAAAGTGAGAAAGAACAAAGAAAGAAGAATACGAAGAAACGTGGAGAGGATGGGAGTAGAGCGAGAGATCAGATAGAGTGTGTGTGTGAGAGAGAGAGAGCGACATTATAAAAGAGAGGATGTTGTAGAGGTTGTGTGAGGATGGAAGAGTGTGAAATAAACGACATTGAGCTAGAGAGGGGAGTGTGAGGGAAGGGCTATTAGTGACAGTAAGACGTGAAAAACAGTGGAAGGTGGATCTGGAGAAAGTAGACCTTGTACTTTGGCTATGAGCAAGAGGAGGGTGGGTGGGTGATGTGGTTGAGAGATACAAAACGCACTTGAAAGAGGGTGAAAGGAAGACACCGGCATTAAGAAAGAAATGTGAAAGAAGGGGGTATAACAAATTAGTTTGAGAAGATGACACAAAATGGTATGTGATTGAGGAGGGATGGAGAGAGAGGAGAGTGTAGGAGAAGAAGTGAGAGGAGAGTAAGTAAAGAAAGTGTGAGGTAGGACTGTGACAAACATAATTGAAGAGTGAGAGACAAAAAGGTGATAGAGAAGTGAGAGGTCAGAGTGGGAGGAAAGGGAGAGAGCCGAGTATGAGAGAAGAGAGTCTGATAGAGGAAGATGTGAGATAAACAAGGCCCTGAGAATAAAGGTTTTATTCGACGGAACGTGAGATAGATGAGAGTTAGAAAAGAAGGGAACATGGAAAGAGAGGGATAAGAATGTGTGAGAGGAGGGTTGAGTGGAGAAAGGAGGGTAAGAACAGCATAGAAAGGGAATACAAAACTGTAAGAGGGTTGAAGGAGAACAACAAGAGGAATATGATACTAGGAAGCTGACAGACAATGGGAGAGAAGTAGAGACTACATAGGGAACCAACGAAAAAGAAAAGACCTGGAGAATGAGAGAGAAAGTGTCCCAAAGAGAGAGGTATAGACCAGGGACCGAGATAGAAGGAATTCAGAATTGGGGTTGGGGAGAGAGAAGAGGAAGAGTGAACAGCGAGAACAGCACATATGAAGCGAAGAACAGAAAGAGATTAAAATATTTCTTAAATATTGATTCAGGGCAAGATACATTTGTAGCATTTGTCATTTGTGAAACTACTTCTGCTCCAGTCATTCTGAGGCTGTGCATCAAACACTTGAAAACTCCTCTACGTTGTCCTCTACCTTCAGCACCTACTTTTCCCAAAGAGGAACCCCCCCCAATCCCCAATTGCTTCTTCAAATGATAACCCTCTGGAACCCTGAGAGGCGTCCATATGCTTCCTGATACTCTCTCTTGGTGACCACCACAAATGAAAATCAGAAAAAGGATGCTTCGCTCCAGATTGGGCGTACACCAAATTGTTCAAACATATAGCAATAAAACTGTCAGTAGAAAAACCTTTTACATCCAAACAGCCAAACTATGGAATTCACTCCCAGCAAAAAACGGGTATTGTAAATCACCTGGAGTTTAGAAGGGTGCTGAAAAGGTGGCTTTTCCCTACTTTAACCTCAGGGTATTAAAACGAATAGGGTTCTCACTGTCAATGGGAAGTGAGCGTAACACTGAGAAACTAGAAGGACCACATACTCCGGACCATGACCTAAAAATGAGTGTCCCAGAACAACACATCTAAAACATCATCAACAAAGATGGAATACTGGCCTGATCTGGAAACAAAGATGAATTCCTGCTTCTATCACACCTTTACGGAAACCCAAACAGTGCCAATGAAATTCCAAGAACTTTCAGTACTCAGAATCTGAATGATGCAACTCTGGAATTACAAATGAAATACCATCCATAAAAATGTATTCTTGTACTTTTACTACTTGTGGCATAACATGGAAGCTGTCGCATGACTTGCATAACAGGCTTATTTCATACCCCTGCTAAACGAATCCATGTCTCTTTCTACATTGCTTGACGTTTGAAAACTAAATACTACTGAGCTATTCCCACCAGACGCACCAACCAAGCCTGTAAAAGCAGGACTCAAAATATGTATAACTGTATACTCTACCAACACTATGGCCATACAATAACACAGTGTATTAGGACAACCAAACAATAGAATATAATTTTTTTTCTCCGTTCCCTTTAATCTCAGAGATGTAATTAGAGCACAAATCAATACATAACTATAGCATCTGCATCATTGAGAAGGATAAGCATTTAACTTTCCTCTAAAATAGAAATTGCATACAACTGATAGGTATATAAAATCTAATGTTGCATAATGTATGTTACATAATATATGACTAACTGCCTGCTGCACCTACAACTAACACTACAACCTAACTCCTATACTACTCATCCTCAAAGCACTTCAATTCTTGTCAGGGATAGTAAACGCTGTATAATCTACATTACAGTAGTATCCTGTTACCCCCCTCGACAGCACCCTACACACTCACCCAGAGATATTCATGATATCCATGAAAGAACTGCTGGCAAGGTAACACCTAACTCGGAAACTTGGTCCACCCTTCAATTCTAATGATTTATACAGCTCTCCAGCGCTTGATTTACGACTCGCCGCACTCAATAAAAGGGTAAAAATATTAGTACATGACTGAGGTTCGCATCAAATTTCTAGCCAAGGACACGTAATCCTCTCATTTAGTCAAGCGTATTCTCTTATTGAGCCACTAGAGGGCACTATCGCTCAAGCTAAAATCTCTGGTAAGCCAGCCAATGTTTAAAAGACACGTGTAAAATCGGATTGGTTACTTTGCCCGCGAGCTCTGCGGGTGCTCTGTGTCCTCGAATATCAGTCTGTCTTCCAAACAGGATATGAGCAAAACAAGTTATGATGGGGTCAGCACTACTGGTATCAAAACCACACTGCTGTCTGATTGTTCGACTGAAGTGCCAGCATCACCCGCACTGAAATGTCAGAACCCCCTGCAGGCATTTTTGGCTCGAGCCCCAGCCCTCTTAACACTAAAATGCCTCTCATGCTTACTGCAGTTTGTTTTGTTTTTTTGCAGATTTACATAGCGCGAACTCGACCGAAGGTATTGGAGCGCTTTACACGGTGACCAGTTACGTCGCACAAGGACACATAATATTCATTTCTTGGTAGCAGGGTCGGATTGGTAAGGCGAGCACGCTGGCAATGGGCGTTGGGCCGGTATCCGAGATCCGGATGTCGGTCGCTTTTTTGGCCAGCGTGGTGGCCGATATGGGCTGTGTCTGTGCAGTTAAGATGCCGCCAGCGGCCCAGTGGGGGCCTGAGCGGCCTTTCCGGAGGCGGATGGGCAGAGGTGTCATTCCCAGTCTCTCGCTGGACCTGCCCATTAATGTATGCAGATTGAGCACGGGCAGGGGGGGCCGGAGAAGAAGTGGCCTCACTTATATTCAGGTGTGGTTCACCATTGTGAACTAATCCGTAAACAAATAGACCAAGCAACATTTGCATTTTTTTTTTATCTTAGTGAAGTTTAGAAAACATGCCTCTTTTATAGGAACCCTCCTCCTTTTTATAACACTTAAAGCAATGAAGCAGTGTTTTGAAAAAAGACCACTCCACAAATGTGGGCCACATTTTTTTAGGGTATCCAAGCCAATTGTTGATCCCAATCTAACCCTGCTTGGTAGGCACAGGGAGATTAAGTGATTTGCCTAGCTTCACAGGATGTTGAGCTGACGCCAGACTCAAACCTGGTTTCCTAGCCCTAAAGTCAGCCGTTCTGGCCGTTATGCCACATCTTGCTCGTTCTGTTATGATTGCAGCAATAGTGATAGCTAGACCACACTGTTGTGCCATGGCAGCAGTACAACATCAGACCTGCCAACTCATTTCACCCTGTGAGGAGGGCGCAGGGCCCTGTGCCGAGAGCTACCTTCAAGCATACTTTATCACTGCAACTAATCTTGACACAGAAAACTGCACTACCGCCATTTCATCAGGTGCTTACAACCTTTTCACTGCTGTATATACTTGTACATTTTTTTTGTAATGATCTGCCATTTTGTAATTCTCGACCTTATGTAACTATTTTTGGCAATATTTGGTCATTTCAAACCTTCTGTAATTTCCATGTAATGGCATGAAATGAAATTTGTACTTGTAAAGCGCACTTATACCCCCAAAGGGGTGTCCTGGCGCTGTACGCATACCGCTGTGGAACCCTTCCTGGTTTTTCCCTGTGAAATGTCCACTCCTGGGCACCCCCAGGGTGAAGCCAGGCATCCCAGCGCTGTTGGGGCCGTTGTGGAGATTAAGCAAGCTATTGCCCAGAGTTGCAGAGTGGGACCCATGATTAGAATAGGCACCGAGGCGAGAATTATCAGGTCCGAGGAAATTGAGCCCAAGACCTGCCGAGGCGGGAATTGAACCCTGGTCCCGGGCCAGATCTCTGCATCAGGGTCTGCCGCTCTAACCATTGAGCCACACTTCTCCACAGGATGTGGCGGTATGGTGTGGCATACGTCTTCTGTAAAGCTCTCTAGCCTTTGGCTAATGTCAGCGCTACATAAATATGCATGCATAAATAAATGTGTATGAATAAATAAGGGTCACTTCTGCCCTCCACCCCCTCCTAAATAAACAGCTGCAGTGGCTGTCACCAATGTCCTGGAATGTTTTCACACCACTTAATGGACATCTAAAGACAAGCTGGAAAGGCACTTTGTCCAGCTCGTCTTCCCTGCCACGTGTGATTTTAGCTCCTCACTGGGTGACCTCGTGAAGGGAGCCGAAATCGTCTGTCACATAGTGGCACTGTGTAAGTTGACAGGTCTGCAACACTGAAGCATCCCTGCAGTCCTTGTTTGCCTGTTGTCCTATCTGTCAACAAGACGCAGTATATAACAATGCTTTATGGGCACGTGCTTATCTGGGGGAGGCTGTTTTTTTTCCTTTCTTATCTGTAGCTCTATGGTTTTCAACTTGTAGTGCGTGTTTGGATTGTATTGAATATTGCTTTTAGCTTCGTTTAGTTGGTGTGAGGAGATTTACACCTATGGACCTTATACATCGATACCTAGTTTCTATTTCTCATGGCCACGGGTTTTAGTTTTGTGTGACACAGAGCTAGATTATCAACAGAAAGGAGATAGTTAACTTTTCTCAGAGTCAAACTGGCCTTTAGAGCAGTTTGGAGGTGCCAGAAGGGCCAGTCTCCCAGATCAGTGAATAGGCTGTTTTGTTTTGCTGTTTGTGATCCTGTTTATGGTCTGGTGGGATGGTTTTTACTATTGCTTTCTCTCATATTACCACAAACATTACCTGCAGTATAAATGCATGCAGTCTCCCATACCTTGACAAATACATATACAGCATGTATTTATAAGTTTAAAACTGCCCTGATTTGCAAATGTGGGGTACTTTCTTAGGTATCTGATTCACAAACGAGGGCCACTTTTAATTTTGTGCCCGGGCCCATTTTCTGCCCCAGTTCGACCATGACCTTTGTGTCTCAAAACATTAGATCCAGGACTGAAGACTTCATAGCGACAGGCAGGTCATGGACAGATTAAGGAGAGATGCAACCCTGATTCACACCCTTGTCCTGTGTGAAAGAGCCTGTTTTTTCACGTAATGTGCTTTGATGGAGCATTTGATATAGTTTCTTAATTGATCATATATCTTCCCCCATGGCAAATAGGATGAGGTTTAGTAAAAGCCTCAAAGAGGGGGAGGGGTAAACCCCCCAGGATGTGGCGGTATGGTGTGGCAAATTTTACGGCATAGAATATAACATTTGACTGCACAGAACATACTTTTTGTCGCATTATTGCACCATTATTTAAGGATTTTTTTAAGTACTCCTACCTTTTGCACAGTAAAACATAGGGTTCCAATATAACCCCATGTCACCTGGGCATTAGGTTTGCAGTCCTAGACATTACTTTAACAATTGGCTGCTTTTTAGGTCCATTTTATTTTGTCGAAGTAAACCAAGACTACAACTACCACAGTATGGTGGATTCATACCTACAAGGAGGTGCCTGGAAACATAGCTTCCTGGTGACTTGGAGCCATCTAGGAATTTAACCTCTATTGACGACTATACATCCATAGTAGAGGTCCTGCTCTCCACCCCTCAAACATACCAATACTGTAGGAAGCTGGCTCTGTATATACTATACCAAAGTAAGGTATATTGTGCACAGAGTCCAGTGGATCCCAAAAGGCTTTCAGAGGTAAAAGTAGATAGCACCTTACTCTCTATTTGTGGTAGTGTGGCCGAGCAGTAAGGCTTTATCAGAGGGTAGTGTTAAGCATTTATTGTACACACTCAGGCAAGAAATGATGTCACACACTCAAAGACTGAACTCAGACCAATTGTTTGTATAAAAAATATTTCTTTAGTTCTATTTTATTTTTAGAACCAAGCAGGACTTGGTACAGGTAAGTTAAAATTGTACTTTTCAAAACAGGTTGTTCAGAATATGCAAGCTGGATGAAATTGACTTTGTTACAGGTTTGTAAAATATTGAAAAACAGTTGATACTTGTAATTACTTTGTGATTACTTTTTAGGTTACTTTTTAGATAACTTTTTCTACTCAGTGTGGTATGCCTAGATATCACACTGGGACATTTCCTAGACAAAGGTAAGTAAAGTATTTTGATATTAAAACACAGCTGCTTAGGTTTCCTTACAAACACAACTCAACACTTAGAACTTTTTCAGAGGAAAAATAGTCAATGCAAATCTATGGAGAAAAATTAGATTATCGGTTTACAGGTAAGCAATCGGTGTTGAGGGTTGAGTTTCTGGGGTTAGAACAAGGGTTCCCCCAGGGTCAAGGATGCACTCAAAGAGGGGCGTGGTCTCGCCGGCGGCAAAATGGCTGCACCTTGAGTGAGCTCTGCCAACCAGGCGAGAATTATCCGACATAATCCTGAGACAAAGCCTGCTAACAATGACCTGAGATACCTGCCTGCGTTGTGGGACACCACCTGACTCCGATCCGGCTGTTTCGCTGAGGCTGGGCCACCCGGGAAGGCGGATAAACGACGGCCCTCTGCAGAATCTGCTGAAGCTGATAGGCCACGCAGACATGGCGGCTGGCTGGGAGACGCAGTGAGGATCCAGCTGCCGACTCGCTCCCAACTGGTGACGCCGGCCGCGCCTGACCTGCCTGCCGATGCTCCTGCGACCGTCTGGAGAGGTGCGAGCCCCGCAATGCGAGCGACGGCGAGGTTCCCGGCGTAACCCTCCCACTCAAGATTCTGCCTGGGCCCTGTGGACCTGCGCACTCCCAGCGAGGATTCGCGCGGCCAACACCGGAGGTCTTGCTGCCCCAACGCTGCTGCCGGAATACCCGTGTTGCTGTGGGGAGGCCCCTCTCTAACTGCGGGGTGTCTGACCGGCTGCCAGTCGGAAGATATTTGCGGTCGGCCTGCTGCCTAAGGCCCTGCAGCTCCCCCCTGGGCTGACGCGGCACAGCCTGGAGGTGAGCACTCCAGCCCGCCTGGCACTTCTGCTGTGCTGGCTGCCTGGGTCTGGAGACGCTGACCGTGGAGGCCCTGAGAGAACCAGCCTCACGGACCTGCCTATCGGTGAGTGCATGCTACAGCCTAAATTGAGGAGCCCAGGCGTGATCTGGGGTCCGACACGGGGAAGGCGGGTCGGGATTGACTGCTAAGCAGAGGCTGACACGCTGAGGGTGCCCCGGGCTGTCAGGCTAGAAAGCCGCCCGTTGCATGTACAATACCCTGATAATTTTGCAACCTTAAGTTACTGCAGAGAGGGCGGCGGCGAGCACACCTGGGGCCTCCCTGGACACTATCCTTGCCTGCTGCACCGAGGGGCACATAGCGGATTCAGGCCTCCCTGGGCTTCCCGCTGGGCCTCCAACATAGAGTTTCTGAGGGGCGCACTATCTGAATTACCCCAATACAGAGAACCTGCCCCTTGGGTGAAATGGGGAAAACTGACCATAAGCAGCCTAAATTGAACTTTGAGTGCAGACGCACAGGCCGTGGCGGAGATCCGCAGCAAGATGCAAAAGATTAGGCTACCCAAACAGAAGTTGCTGCTGTACAGGATGAGGACATTAAATCATTACTTCTAGAAGTCAAAACTAGCCTGAAGACCATTGACTCTAAAATAGACCACCTTGCACTGCGCCTTGATCAGGTCAAACAGCGCGTCGGCCCTCACGATAACCGGATCACGCACCTGGAGGCGAGGGTGTCAGACGCTGATGACTCCATTGCTGAGGCCCAGCAACGATTACTCAAGATGGACAAGGTCTTGGACCTCATGCGCACCAAAAATGAAGACCTCGAATCTCGTTCCCGTAGGAACAACCTGCGCATAACGGGCATTCCCGAGACAACTGCGATGGGCAAAATGGAGGACTACCTAGAAGCGCTGCTGTGCGAACTCTTCGGCTCGGCATTATCTGAATGCTTCATAGTGGAGAGTGCCCACCGCTCCCTAGGCCCGAGGCCCCCTCCGGGAGCTGCAGCATGACCAATCATTGCCCGCATCCTAAACTATCGCGACCGCGACGCCATCCTGAGGAAAGCAAGAGAGATGAAAGAAGTTAGACATCAGGGCAGCACCCTTGCTTTTTACCCTGACTTTACCATAACAGTCCAAAATGGCAAAAAGGATTTTCTACCTGCTAAGCGGCTGCTTCAGCAACTCAACATTACATATGCCCTCCTGTACCCTGCCAAGCTGCAAATTGACACGTAGGGCAAGCCCCGCTACTTCACGATCCCCAAGGCGGCTATGTCCTTTGTGAAGCAACTGAACAAGACTCGAACCCGCACTTTACCGACGGAGGTTGAGAATTGCCACCTAAGTGACAATGACTAGAATTTTCAACTGCTGATCTCTGTGGGGTATATACAATATCACATTTTTGTTGTTACCCGTTCTCCGCAGTATAGTGTTCCCTTGCATTTTGTAGGCGAACAATGATCAACGCCCTACTCAAAAACCCAAGGCGGACCCGAGAGACCTCAAGAACTTCCGGCCCATCTCCCTGCTTCCGTTCCCAGCCAAGGTCATCGAGAAGATCGTCAACAAACAGCTAACCCGATACCTCGAAGAAAACAGCATCCTGGACCCATCCCAATCGGGGTTCCGCAGCAACCACAGCACTGAGACTGCCCTCATCGCCGCCACCGACGACATCAGGATCCTGCTGGACAACGGTGAGACCGCAGCCCTCATCCTGCTGGACCTCTCCGCCGCCTTCGACACTGTCTGCCACCGCACTCTACGCGCACGCCTCCACGACGCAGGGATCCGAGACAAGGCCCTGGAATGGGCCACCTCCTTCCTCGCCGGCAGAACCCAGAGAGTCCGCCTCCCACCATTCCGATCCGAAGCCTCCGAGATCATCTGCGGCGTACCCCAGGGATCGTCCCTCAGCCCAACACTGTTCAACATCTACATGGCCCCGCTCGCACGCATCGCCAGACAGCACGACCTCAACATAATCTCCTACGCCGACGACACTCAACTGATCCTCTCCCTCACCAAGGACCCCTCGCCGCCAAATCCAACCTCCATGAAGGAATGAAGGCCGTCGCCGATTGGATGAAGATCAGCCGACTAAAATTGAACACGGAGAAGACAGAGGTCCTCATCCTCGGCTCCAACCCCTCAGCCTGGGACGACTCCTGGTGGCCAACGACGCTGGGAGCAGCCCCGACACCCACCGACCACGCACGCAACCTGGGAGTCATCCTCGACTCAACGCTCTCCATGGCCAAGCAAGTCAACGCAGTCTCATCCTCCTGCTTCAACACCCTCCGCATGCTTCGCAAGATCTACAGGTGGATCCCGACAGACACAAGAAGAACAGTCACCCAGGCCCTCGTCAGTAGCAGACTTGACTATGGGAACGCCCTCTACGCGGGAGCCCCGGCCAAGCTCATCAAGCGACTGCAATGCATACAAAACGCCTCCGCACGCCTGATCCTCGATGTACCACGCCACAGCCACATCACCCCCCACCTGAGGAACCTGCACTGGCTCCCCATCGACAGGAGAATCTCCTTCAAACTCCTCATCCACGCACACAAGGCACTCCACAAGACTGGCCCAGCCTACCTCAACAGCCGACTCCTCTTCTACGTCCCCAACCGCCAACTCCGCTCCGCCGACCTCTCCCTCGCCACCGTCCCTCGTATTCGAAGAACTACCACCGGCGGCAGATCCTTCTCCCACCTCGCCGCCAAGACCTGGAACACCCTTCCACTAAGCCTACGACAGACCCAAGACCTGCTGACCTTCAGGAGGCTACTCAAGACCTGGTTGTTCGACCAGTAGCAGCACCCCCCCCTTTTTCCCTAGCGCCTTGAGACCCTCGCGGGTAAGTAGTGCGCTTTACAAATTCTGTGATTGATTGATTGATTGATCTGACTACCTGGCCTTGTCTCTGTTATCTCACACCTTCACCCGCTCACCCCGCCTTCGGACTGGGGATGGTCTGGCTGAGCCGTCGCTCCCAATTGGGATAAATCCCACCTGTTTTCTGTTCTACATATGTTGGGTGTTCTGGGGAGGTGGAGGGTTTGCATCTCAACCTAATTGGGGGTTGGAGTGGGAGCGGGGAGGGTTAGGTCTGTTGCAGTTAGGGGCCTGAAATTTGCCCCACACCAATGGGTTTGTTTTATTTCGAATAGTCCGAAATGTTCAGCACATAACATCTATCATCATAAACGACAACTGCACACTACACAACAAGGTTCCATACTCCAGCGGCTGCTGGCACGACGCGTGTGGCACACTTATATACATTGCAGTTTACTAGCATGGGTGAGGTAACATTCATTACTTGGAAGGTTAGAGGCATAAAGGATCACGGTAAATCTTGACTTATCCATGCCTACTTAGCCAGACACAACACCGACATATGTTTCCTACAGGAAACGCATCTTGCCACCACCAATGCTGCTAGACTCAAGACCCATCATTGGGGAGATGCCTACTCGGCAGCCTACTCCAACTATGCCGGGGGGGTCACTATTTTGATTAGACGTGGCTTACCATGGCGCAATGATCAAACGTACACCAATACTGCTGGCAGATATGTTATAATAACAGGTACACTTTATTCCCAACCTCTTATCTTGGCTCCCATCTACGGCCCCAACCTGGACGACCCAGACTTTCTTCTTAATATATGGAGACTGCTTTCATCCCTTGGCCCATATCCAGTCATATGGGGCAGTGACTTTAACATAGCGCCGCTTAACACTATTGATCGATCGGACGCGCAAATACATCACCCACAAGCCACTGCTGCCCTACACCTGCCTTAGTGGACCTCTGGCGACACACTCACCCCACGGGCACTGAAGGAACTTGCATTTCCACAACGCACGGCTCTTGGTCACGTATCGATCTATGGCTTACAACAAGAGATGTGGCCAGCTGGACCTCATCAGTCGAACACATGCCCCGCACCCTATCTGATCACGCCCCTGTACGTTTTACTTTAAAGATACCACAAACCCGTCAGCGCATGTTCTCGTGGTGTTTACCCCCTCATGCCTTGCGCGACACGTTATTTAAAGAAGAATTGCGAGGCGCCATTAGCGACTTCTTTGAACTCAACACCGTTTTGGTCGAATCTCCCTCAATTCTCTGGGAATCGTTTAAGGTGGTGATCAGGGGGATATGCATTGCAAAGCATGCCGGAGTCCTCCGGGCCATACGGGACACCCTGAGACGCTTAGAAACTGACATCCAAGCCCTAGACCAGGCTTACTGCTCCAAACCCAACCCGGGTACATTGGCTGATATAAGGGTCAAAATCACTGCATATCACTCAGAAGCTGAACGCGAAATAGACTGCCTTGGCCGCGAGGCGTCTGCCCGCAGATATGGAAAGGGCGAACGCCCCTGCAAAACCATGGCTAACCTGCTGCGGAAACCCCATGCATCCACTTGTATGACGGAACTGTGTACCGAATCTGGCAACAGAATTACCGCGCCGGACGACATCATAGAAACAATCACCACCTTCTATTCCCAACTCTACACCGCTGGGTCGAGACAGGACCCAGACTCCCTACAACAGTACTTTGACTCGATTGAGCTCCTATGGCTCAGTCCGGCCCATCATGAATACCTTGATGCCCCATTCACAAATGAGGAAATCACACAGGTCATTGCGAGCCTCCCTGCTGACAAAGCACCTGGCACGGATGGCCTTACTCCGGCGTTTTATAAAGAGTATGCCTCAATTTTAATACCCCACCTAGTGGAAATGTACAATGAATATATTGAAGTCGGTCGCCTTCCACCTTCATTACGTGAGGCACTCATCACACTAATACTAAAACCGGATGAGCCGCCAGCATCTTGCGACTCGTACCGCCCCCTTTCGCTCATCAACACGGACAACAAAATACTAGCCAAAATACTAGTAAATTGACTACTCCCCCTCATGCCGCTAATAATATGCCCAGACCAATCCGGCTTTATCCCAGGCCGAGCTACATCACATAACCTTAGAACTATCTTCTCCGTAATGCATCAAATTAATCCCACCCTACCTGCAGTAGCTGCGCTCCTTGACGCCACTAAGGCGTTTGACTCCTTCGAATGGCCCTTTCTGTTCTCTCTCCTGGCCCGCCTTGGCCTTAGCCAGAACTTCATTCGTAATATTAGGTTGCTATACACCCTCCCTACGGCGCACATCAAACTTAATGGGCAGATAACCGAACCCATCGAAATCACCAGGGGCACACGGCAGGGATGCCCACTTTCGCCCCTGCTTTTTGCCATTGCCATGGAGCCCCTCGCTGCGCGGCTACGGCAGCACCACACTGTGAGAAAGTGCCCTCTTTCTGCATGGTTGCCCCCACCTGAATTGCTGATGTGCTTTGACTGAGTGTGCCCTGGGCTCCTGCTAACCAGGTAGCCAGGGCCTATGTTCTTTCCCTAAAACTGCATTGAAGCCTAAACCCAATTGGCATCTTTGGCCACAGGTCAGCCCCTGGTAAATGGTACCACAGGTACCCAGGGCACTGTGACCAGGGAAGACCTCTAAGGGCTGCAGCACTTATTGTGCCACCCTGTACCTTTACACACACACACTGCCTTTGCAGGCTGCGTTTCTTGGTACAGAACAAAGTGAAGAGTCGACATGGTACACATCCCTGTGTGCCATGCCTACAACCCACTGCCTTGGCATAGATCAGTCATCCCTCTAGCTGGATGCACTATACCAGTGGTGAGGGTACAGGTGCATGCGCCCTGTACCCCTACAGTGTCTAAGTCCATTCTTAGACATTGTAAGTGCAGTGCTGCCATTAAGAGTATATGGTGCTGGGAGTTTGTCATTACGAACTCCAAAGCACCATAATGGCTACACTGAAAACTGGGAAGTTTGGTATCAAACTTCTCAGCACATTAAACCCACACTGATGCCAGTGTGGGATTTAATGAAAAATGCACACAGAGGGCATCTTAGAGATGCCCCCTGAAAACAAACCTACCACTAGTGTCCTGGCTGAGTGGCTGCTTTCAGCTGCCACCACCAGATATGTTTCTGGACCCCTGGGTTGAGAGCCTGCTGCTCTCGGGGGCCTGAAACAATGCACATCCTGGGACGAGGTGCTAAGCCTCCTCCCCCAGGATGGGCAGGGTCCACGAAGGGGAAGCTTCAAAGGCTTGCCGCCTTTGTGAGCTTCCCCAGGCCACTTGCTGCTTTCAGCAACTGGTCCCCACTGGTTCTGACCCCCACTTTGGGCGGGAGAACCGGCGGGAAAAACAAGTGAGGAAGAGAGGTGAGCCCACCTCTGCCAACTCCACCCCTCAGGTGGGGGAGGCGAGGTGAAGCACAACTCTCAGTCCCCGCCATCTTGCAGATGGGGGGACACAGCCAACCAGGGAAAGGCATATGCCCCCTTCCCACTGGAGGGCAGCATATTAGGGGGTGTACCCACCCCAGGGAAGGGACCCATTGGTCCCAACCTTTTACTTACCTGTAACGCCCCTAAATCCGCAGACAAGAACCAACTACAAGAAAAGAAGGAGAAGGACCGAACAGCCGTGCCGAAGCTAACAAGATGAAGACGCCCACTGACTTGGCCCCAGCCCTACCGGCCTGTCTCCACCTCGAACCTACTCCTGCGAAATCCCGGTGTGTCCTGCAGCCAGCAACCTCGAAAACCCCGGAGGACCTGCCTGCCTTCAACCACAAAGACTGTGTCTCCCGTGAACACCGGATTTGTTCATCAACAACCTCTGGCCCCGGCCGGAAACTGCGAATCTGCACCACTCTGCACCCGCCGTCCACGGCCCGAGCTCGAGTGGGCAAACACAAAGAGGAGGTTTCCCCGGCGATCCTGACCCTAGATCCGACGACCCCTCACCTGCCTCAAGCCCCTGCAGCCTCAAACCGGAAGGTTCCCCCAACCGCGACCAGGAGCTGGTAAGAAGATCCGACCCTAAAAGGCTCCCCTGCACCCGACGCCCCACGGCCTTGCGTGGCCCAACCGACGGTGCCTAACCAACCCCCAACATCCCAACTTACCTCTCCAAGTGGTGGTCGCACCCAGAAGACCTTCGTCCCCGAGCCTGCAGTGCTTTTGCAAACCGGAGACTCCCCATTGAAAGCTACAGGGCTTCCGACGCCAAAACAGCACTCTGCACCCAGCCGCCCCAGTGCCGCTGAGGGTGCAACTTTTGAGCTGGGCTAAACCCCCATTTGCCCTGAGCTTAAGTCCAGGAGCTTTGCTCCCACAACCTTGAGGCCTGCTCGTCAGCAGCCACCAACCGGAAGCTCCCTATCCCCCATTGGATAACATTGGGCCTCAGCACTCTGCACCCGGCCGCCCTAGTGCCGCTGAGGGTTTAACAAGAGTGCATCCTTGACCCTGGGGGACCCCTGAGTCTAACCCCAGAACACCAACTCCCACAACAAATACTTACCTTTCAACCGATAACACTATTTTCCTCCGTAGGATAACATTGACTGTTTTTCTATGAAAAGTTTCTACGTGTGGAGTTGGAAATTCTTTAAAATTGTACTAACTAACAAAAACGATTTTACTTACCTGTTTACAGGAAATGTCCCAGTGTAGTATCCAGGTATACTACACTGTGTAAGAAACGTAATCTCAAAAGTAACTTACCTGTAATTTTACTAAAAATCCTATACAAAGTATATGTACTGTATTTACAAAGCATTGCATTTCTCAGTAACAATACTGTAAGTCAAAACAAACTGCATATACAATTACTATCCAAACTGTATTACAACTGTATATTTACTGCAAAGTATTTATCACTTACCTGTGCCAGGCTTGCTTGGTTCTAGGAAATAACATAACTTAAAGAATATTTTTATACAAAAACAATTGGTCTGAAGTTCAGTCTTTGAGTGTGTGAATTCATTTGCTGACTGAGTGTGCTCAACAAATGCTTAACACTGTCCTCTGATAAAGCCTTACTGCTCGACCACACTACCACAAATAGAGAGTAAGGTGCTATCTAACTGTACCTCTGCCTACCTTTGGGGTACCTCTGGACTCTGTCCACACTATACCTCACTTTGGTATAGTATATAAAGAGCCAGCTTCCTACACACACCCAGCGCAGTATCGGGTTCTCTGCCCGTGCTTTGGTGACCTCTATGTATGCTGACGACGTCGCATTATATATCCGCGAGCCACACAAGAACTTAGAGCCCATGACTAGGGAAGTCATACACTTGGGTGTATATTCCGGCGTTCACATCAATTGGAGCAAATCCATCTTATTTTCCCTTACGGTTGCAACACTACCTTGCTCGACGGAGTTTCCACTTAAATGGGTATCTGAGCCGATTAGATACTTAGGCATTTGGCTCAGTAGAAACACGGACGAACTTCTGGTCAGCAAACTATGGCAAGGCTATGGAATGGTCGGAAGCAAAAATACAATTTTGGAACAAACTCCCTCTATCCATGACTGGCTGCATCGTAATTGCCAAAATGATTATCCTACCGAAATTTCTCTGCTTTTAAACATTCCGCTCCCTCTAACGATTAAATTTTTCAACAGATTGCGCTCCAACTTGATCTCACTTACATGGGCGGAACGTCAGCCGCGAATTGCATACGATATCCTGACGCTGCCTTTCTCGCGCGGCGGGCTGGGCGCTCCAAATCTGCGACTGAACGCATATTGCGCTCGGGCTAGTTTCCTACATTTCTGGCTTCATCCGACACCATTCCAACCACATACGGCGGTAGAGGCTGATCTGGCCTCTCCCTGGCCGCTCAGCACGGCACTGTTCCTGCCCTATAAAAATCCCAGGAAAGAAATAAACACGGTCGAATGCTTGCGCTGGGCATGGGAGGGACTTTGTAAGATAACTGGCACTGATACCTTATACGCCCCATCTATGCAGCTTGCCGAAAATCCTGCCTTCCCTCCGTTACAGAACAAAGGTATGGCGCGCCACGCGAAGGCACTAGGAATCTGCATAAATGCAGATCTATATCCGGAGAGTCACTTCCTTCCCCCACCTGAGCGCAAGGAAACATCAACACCTACACTCCTGGACAGCTTATTGTATCACCAAATACGGGCAACCTGTAAAAACACAAATAGTGCATTCCCGGCACCACCTCCTTCTAACGCGGCACTAGAATACAGTCACACAACTACCTTGCATCGAAAACTTGTCACCAGACTCTGTTCGCTATCCATGACAACCTCACCCATTGACACAGAACGTGCACGTTGCGCGTGGTTGGGAGACTTCCTTGACAGCCCCACTCCCGAGCAGTGGCATTACTGCTGCAGCCAGACCGAAAGATTATCCCCCAATTATAGGCTCAGACAGATAGACTTCAAATTCCTTCACAGGCTATACCGTACCCCTATGACGCTGCATAAAATGGCCTAGCTGCGGACACACGATGCACACGCTGCTCGGCACCCGAAGCCACATTTACTCACCTGGCCTGGTCATGTCCTAAAGTGGCTTCTTACTGGCTGGAGGTCTGCGAGGCCATTAGTGCTATCACCTCAGATACCATTACACCTGATCCCCTTCTCTGCCTGCTTGGATATGTCAAAGAGATTCCTGATGCCAGCCTGCGTCTGGTAGCGATGCTACTGGTTTTGGCCAGGCGTAGAGTGGCGATACACTGGGGGCGAAACCGGCGCCATTGCTCAAATCCTGGCTTGCTGATGCCGCACATTGCCAGACACAGCTGACAGAATTCTGGAACCTTATGCCGACAGCGAGTAGGCCACATGATAACTGGGGACCGCTGGTTACTTACCTTCACGGCCAGGCGGACACTGGTTCAGGCCATAACACCCCTGCTGCCAGTCCCGCACACGTCTACACGCTCGACCAATACCCATACCAACAAGGCTATACCTCCATAGATAAGGCTGGCACGGTGATATCAAACTGGTCTTTGTATGCCTCATTCTTATTCTTGCTGTTTGATGTAAGGATTGTCACTGCGAGCTATTGCTGGTTATTCTTTTTACCTGTATGTGAATCAATGGTCTGCTACGCTCAGACGATGTAACTGCTGAACTGTTTGTACTAATATGTTCATAATGAAAATGTTTAATACATTTTTTTTTTTTTAAAGGATGCACTCAAAGAGCACCCTCAGCGACACTAGGGCAGCCACATGCAGCGTGCTGAGGCCCAATGTTAGCCTATGGGGCTAGGGGGGTGTTGGTTGGTGGCTGCTCTTGGGCAAGCCACAGGGTTGAGGGAGCAATGCTCCTAGGGTTTAGCTCAGGGCAAAGGGGGATCCGAGTTAGCACACAAGGGGCACCCACAGCAGCATAGAGGTGGCCGGGTGCAGGGTGCTGATTTGGCATTGGGTGCCCTGTTGGTTTCACTGGGAGATCTCCGGTCGGAACAAACACTGCAGGTTCGGGCATGGAGGCTTCCTGGATGCGACCACTAGTTGGAGAGGTAATTTGGGATGCATGGGGTTTCCTGGACACCGTCAGTTTGACCACCCAAGGCCGTGGGGCGTTGGGTGCAGGGCTGTCTTTAGGCGCAGGTTTGCTTACCAGCTTCGGTCGCAGTTGGGGGACCCTCTAGATAGAGGCTGCAGGCGTCGTCGGGAGGCTTGCGGTAGGTCAAGGATCACCAAATCCCAGGTCAGGTTCGCTGGGGGGACCTCCTCGTGGTGTTGGGCTACTCGAACTCGGGCCGTGGGCGTCGGGTGCAGAATGGTGCAGACTCGTAGATTTGGCCAGAGTCTGGTTCATGAGCAAGTCCGGTGCTCACAGGAAACAGTCTTTTCAGGGAAGCCAGGGCAGGTTCTCCGGGTTCTGGGGGGCTGCTGGCTGCAGGACACGCCGGAATTCTGCTGGAGCAGGTCGAGGTCGGGACAGGCTGGTAGGGCTGGGGCCAAGGCAGTTGGTTTCCTCCTCTTCTTCTTTCAGCACGGCTCTTCGGTCCTTCTTCTTCTTGCTTGTCTAAGGAGACAAGGTTTGGGGTTGCCCCTAAATACTAAATTAAGGGGCGTTTCAGATAGGTACAGGTCGGGATCAATGGGTCCCTTCCTTTGGGTGGGTACACTCCCTATTATGCCACCCTCCAGTGGGAGGGGGGCATAAGCCTCTTTCTGGTTTGCTGGGTCCTCCCATCTTCAAGATGGCAGGGACTGAGAGTTGTGCTTCGCCTCGCCTCCTTCGCCTGCGGGGTGGAGTTGGCAAAGGTGGGCACACCTCTCCTCCTATCTTGGTTCTCCTACCAATTCTATGTCCCAAAGAGCGGGTTAGAACCAGTGGGGGCAGTTGTTGGGAGCAGCAAAAGGCAGGGTCAGCAAACAAAGGCGGCAAGCCTTTGAGCTTCCCCTTCGTGGACCCTGCCCATCCCGGGGGAGGAGGCTTGGCACGTCTGCCCAGGGTGTGCTTTGTTTCAGGACCCTGAGAGCGGGAGGTTCTCGACCCAGGGGTCCAGAAACATGTCTGGGGGTGGCAGCTGGTGAGAAGCCACTCATCCAGGGCACTAGAGTTAGGTCGTTTTTCAGGGGGCATCTCTAAGATGCCCTCCGATTGCATTTTATATTAAATCCATCACTGGCGTCAGTGTGGGTTTGATGGGCTGAGAGGTTTGATACCAAACTTCTCGGTCTTCAGTAAAGCCATCATGGAGCTCTGGAGTTCAAGGTGCCACACTCCCAGCCCATGGTCTAAAATAGCTTCACTGCACTTACAATACCTGTGAAAGACACAGGTACTTTAGGGGCCCAGTGCTCAGGCCACTGTGCCCTCACCTGTAGTATAGTGCACCCTGCCTTAGGGCTGTAAGGCCTGCTAGAGAGGTGACTGACCTATGCCACAGGCAGTGTTTTGGTGGGCATGGCACACAGGGATGTGTGCCATGTCAACTTGTAGTTTTAGGGTCTCCCCCTGGCACACAAACTACACTGGCAGCGTGTATGGGTCAGGGGAGGAGTCTCTGAGGGTGGCAAAATGTATGCTTCAGCCCTCAGAGACTTTCTCTGGCTACAAGGACCTTGGTGCATTTGGCACCTTTTACAAGGGACTAATTGTAGGCCAGAGGAGTGCCAATGTGGGAGCAAAGGTACAGTATTGAGGAAAGAACACAGGCCCTGGATACCTGATTAGCAGGAACCCAGGGCACACTTAGTCAAGAAGCATCAAACATCAGGCAAAAGTGGGGGCAACCATGCAAAAAGGGACCCTTTCCTACAAATACTTGATGCGCCGTTCTACCATCCTCCTTCCTCGTACCAGGCATCCTGCACCACCCGATATACTCAGACCTTGTTTCCTGCCCCTCCTGCTGCGTCACATTCTGCACACATGACTCCCTGATCCCAACACACAAACTTGGCAATTTGCATCTGCTCTGCAGACAGAAAAATCCACATACCTATGTTGAACTGTTCGGAATCCACCAAATATGTAACAACCTGTTATTTTGCATCCCATGTCACCCCAAAATCAATCCCAATTTAAGGCGTTCTGCCCCTCACCTCAAAGTAAACCCTAAACCAGGCATTTGTTCCTTATACCACTCCAACAACACAAACATCCATGGGATGTTGCCCTATCTCACCTATAAATAAATAATGTTGGCAAATGACTATATGTCACCAAGCAAGCAGAGATCCAATAGAGAGGCAATAATAAACGCCTTTATTATTACAAATAATTGATCTTCACTTTCTGAAATGAAGTAGGACTGCAACTCCCAGAATGCCTTAAGCCATTAAACTAAAAACCAGGAGTGCAGGACCACATCCTTGTTTAGATGGAGTCATCTAGTAACCTTATAAAGAAATATGTTAAAAAAGAATGTCATTATCATTTTTTTTAATGTCAAAATGGGGTGATGGCTTAGACCTCACCAGTGTAATTAGATATATTTCTAAAAGACAAAGTACATATTTTACAATTTAAGAAAAGTTGTTTCCTACTTGTGCTTGTTGTTCTTTGGATTTCAGTCCAGTATCTGACAAAAAACAATTTGCCACAAGGAGAGGTGGAGGGGAACAGAGGCTCTACAAGGGTTCGACACGCAGACCTCAAAGGTGCTTACAGGACAAAGCCCTCCAATCCCGTAAAATAAATATACAAAAAAGAGACTGAGTTTTGAGATCTTCAGATTCGTATAATAAATCTTCACAATGGAATGAAGGAAGGTATCACAAAAGAATTTTAGTCATTATTCATGAATTGAGTGAACATCATGGGCCAACACGTGTTTCACGACAACAGGTAGCTTTCATCAGGGGCAATATGCACTCACAATGCAAAAATTGTGGTAGACATAGAAAAATGCTTTTCTCAAATCATAATTACATAAAATGCAGGTCTTGGTCTCATAGGATATATAGTAAAACAACTTAATAGTACGTACCCCCAGAGAACTCCACGCCTTTGGTTATCATGCCATGACATTTTGAATTGATGTTCACACTGTAGATACACTTATCAATCTCAGAGGGGGAGCATGGGGCAGTGGTCTATGGACATACCAACACTGGGAAAAAAGGTGCACTGACACCGAGAAATAGAATACACATGATTCACTCTCTGGTACAGGGGGATACTGAAGAGAAAACCATGACCAAAACACAAGATCAACAGATCAGGTTAAAAATCCCAAACCACTAGAGTCACACCAAATCCCACAACAGACTGCAGTATGCATACAAACATATAGGAGACCCAAGAGCCATGGAAATGGGGAATACACCACCAAAAACATTTAACGAAACATTGTCTAATGGCAATGCATTGGAATCCCCTTTTATGCCAAGCACAGAAATGATGCTACTTTAATGAATGTGTCTCTCACACTTCATATGTCTGGGGTTTGTTGAGAAGGGAAGGTGGATGGGAGAGCTTGTACTGAATTTACCCTGAAATTTTGGGGAGTTAGCATCAACCTACATGTGGGTCGATCCTGTCTGGGCTGAGAGCAGCGAGACATCAACTCATTGCCCAAAAAAGTCAAACGGCAATGGGAAATTTTGATTTTCTTCTATTTATTTTTATTAGACGCATTTAAAATCTTAATTTTCATTTAGAAAAGAAACACTTCACATAAATCCCATAGTTGGCCATACATTTGACACAACTATATTAGCAAAAATCACTGGTGGATTGTAGATCGGAGAGCAGTGGGGTAATTACATGCATTTAGAAGTCCACCAACAGAAATATCCCAGGCAAGGTAGATTGTCTATTGTAGTGTCATGTTCTTTAACCAAAGTGGTGCTGTTGGGACCAGAATGAGTTTCTGGAAGATGGAGCGAGTCTTGACCCATGCGGGGCATTCGTTCTAGGTGGTGATGACCTGATGTCAGGTGTTAGAGTGTTTCTTGTGAGAAGGACAGATCGATTAGTGCAAATAATCTGAACCAAGAGGATGCTCATGGTGGATGCAGTATGAAAAGGGTTTTTGATGCTGTGGATCCCCATGGTTATCGTAGTCTCAGGCAAACGCTATTATCGATTTTAAAAATCACACTTCCTGTGCCCCAGTGTTTAGCAGAAGTTAGCAGTCTAGCTGCTTTGCATACACCATTTCTGGCCAGCTATTTAAGCCAATGCCAGTGTCGACGCGCTGCCAATAGGCTCAGGGAAGTGCCATTATCATCTAAAAAACATCTTACTTTGGTACAGTTTTGTTGGTCAAACGTTACTTTTATTTGTACCTTATTGCTTCTCGTTCCATCGCGGTCTATGCCATTTGTGTGGAGGGAGCCTCTAACCCACACTTCCTGTACCCCAGTGTTTAGCAGAAGTGAGCAGTCTAGCTACTTACGCGCACCATTTCCGGCCAGCTATTTAAGCCAATGCCAGTGTCAACGTGCATCGGTCGAACCCAGCGGCGTGCGCCAAAGGCAAGCCCATCTGCTCCCAATCGTCACCAGGACCCCTGCATCATTAACATTAGAACTGAGGTATCCTTCAAGAATTGCATATTCCTCTGAAGCCTTGCGTAAAATTGACAGGCCTCAAAAATCTAAAGTCTCTTTGGACACTATCTGTAATGTTCTTTTCCAACTCAACCAGAAGGTCCTTTTGCATGCTTAAATTGTAGATTTAATTGCTTTTTAGGGACTTCTATAGACATAAGAATGTCTTTACGGCCAGGAGAGAAGTATAAACATCTGATCAATGTTGCCCCAATAGATTCACAAACTACTTCTTCCTTGGTTGACATGTCAGCCCCTAATTGCATGGATAGGCTCTTAGTCAGTGTCAGGTCTCTACTGAAACATGCGGTTGAACTCTGGGACCTATTTTCCTCACTGTCACCTGAGGTTGGCTTCTTTACTGAAATGTGGCTAAGTTCTACCACTCTAACAGCCATCCTGGAGTCAGTAGCGTCCGTGGAGGAGTTCCGTGGGGCGGTGAGGCGGGGCGGGAGGGCAGGGTGGGGGTAGTAACACCGGAATATGGATGAACGGAGGTAAGTAAACAATTAAATAAACAATTAAATAAATAAAACGAATTTCATGCGTGCGCTGCAACGCAAAATGCGATGCAGCGCGCGCAACGAAATTCGTTTTATTTATTTAATTGTTTACTTACCTCCGTTCATCCATATTCCGGTGTTTATTACCCCCCACCCTGCCCCTCCCCTGCCCCGCCTCACCGCTCCACGGAACTCCCTCCACGGGCCGCTACTGCCTGGAGTATTAAACAAATGCTGAGACTGGACAGAGAAGACAAGACGGGGCGGAATAGCTATTGTTTTTAAAGACAATATTAAACTTTCAAGACTAGCTACTGCACCAGGGGACTGGGCAGAGATATGTATATTTAAGCTTGAATTATCCCCCAAAGTCAGTTGGAAAGGTGCTTTAGTATATCACCAGCCTGGGCCACAAAAAGAGTTTAGCCATCGCTGTTCAATCAACACAGGGAAAATTCCATCAGCTTAAAGGCGGCACAGGTCAGACCTATCCTAAAAAAGGCCAACTTGGCTTTGAACAACCTTTCAAACTATCGACCTATCTCGCTACTCCCTTTATTGGGCAAGCTGTTGGAGGGACTCATAAATAAACAACTTATGGAATATCTAGAGGCTAATGTGATTCTAGATCCATCACAATCAGGTTTCAGACCATCACACAGTACAAAGACAGCTCTGGTAGCAGTCACTGACCATCTCAGATGCTCTCTCGATGCTAATTTACCATCTATGCTGGTGCTAATGGACTTGTCTGCAGCCTTTGATACTGTGTCTCATCCCAGGCTACTTCGTAGGCTGCAGGAGATTGGAATTCACAGAACAGTGCTACAGAGGATTGGTGATTTGCTCTACAATAGAACTCAAACTATCATTCTGGGTTCTTATAAGTCTCGTACCATGATGTTGGACAGGGGGTTGTCCCAGGGCTCCTGTCTTAGCCAAACGCTTTTTAACATCTATGTTGCCTCCCTAGCCAAAATTGTCAGAGCTTTTGGCTTTGAAATAATATCCTATGCTGACGATATGATGCTATTAACTTCCTTTGACAAAAATCTGGACAAAGTGAAAAATCTTTTTCTGCTGGTCTGAAAGCAATTGCCACCTGGATGACAGAAAACTATCTCCAGCTAAATGCAGGAAAAATTGAGATTATGTTGTTTGGGAAGGCCCAACAGCGATGGAATCCTGATTGGTGTCCTCCAGACTCCTAAGATCCAGTGACAAAGCTTTGCTCACTGTTCCAAGGATCAATAAGTCTGGTTCAGGGGGCAGGTCGTTTTCATACGTAGCCCCTTTCTACTGGAATAAGTTACCTCTCCAGATTCAATCGTGTAGTTATCACTTTCAATTTAGGAAACTTCTCAAGACTGCTCTATTTTAATATTGTTGTCTCTTTTTTGCCTCTGTCCTGTTATCGCGCTGAGATACCCCTCCCAGGGTGATTCCTGCAAACTATAAATTAAAATAACATAACAAAGTTGGGAGGGGCTGGGACATGGACTGTCTTAGGTAATAGAGTCAAGATTTTGAAGTGCGGACTGTGTTTGTTAATCATCATACTTGAAAGAGATTGTCTCGATGTTCAAATGAATAAATGGTGCAAGAAGGCCACAACAGAAGTCCAGCCTACTGAAGAATAGTGTGTTATTAGGGTTTTGGAAATGTGGCATGTGAAGGATGGTAGTTCTTGTGGGTATTCATCCGGTGAAAGTGACTTGCTGTGGCAGTTATTAAATGACAGAAGGTGCATTATGTTGTCAAATTGGACATGCAGCTTCATGCTAAGGAGAAAGAGGTGATGTCAGGTGCATAAAGCCTGCTATTTCTGCATGGTCACCCTGGATGTGCCACCTTTTGCCGGTCCCTATATTTTTTATGGGTTTGGGACTCTGTGCACTTTACCTCTGCTAACCAGTAGTAAAGTGCCTGTGCTCTCACTTTAAACATGGTTGAATTTGCATACGCATAATTGGCATATTTTACTTGCCTATAAGTCCTTAGTATATGGTACAATTTGCACCTAGGGGCTGGAATTTAAATGTCACTATTGGTCTGCAGCATGCCATCCACTACAGTGACAGTGGCAACATGGCTTTAGGCCTACCATTGTAGCCTGACTGTAGCAGTGTAAAAACTGCAATTCAACTTGTCACAATAAACCCTATTGACAGGTAGAAACCTCCCTTTTAAATATTATTAGAACATTGGAATGTTGGGAGCTCCATTGAAAACAATGGAGTAGCTCCGGGCTTATAATGGCTGGTATAAGCCCGGAGCTCCAACATTCCAATGTTTCTTTGTTCACAGCTGTGGCTGTGAACAAAGGCTTCAGGGACCCTGAGGGGATTTCAATCCCTCGCGCTCCCTGAAGCCTTTGTTTTATTTGTTAGAACATTCTGCCCTTTAGTGGCAGAATGTTCTAATAGCCTTATAGCCCTTCGTAGCTGGGCTATACCAGCTATTAAAGTCCCGCTCCCTTGTTAAAGGCCCTCGCCTTCGGCTCGGGCCTTTAACGCTGGAGCCGGCCTTTAATAGCCGGTATAGCCCGCTACGGCGGGCTATAAGCCTATGTTAGAAATGGGATTTTTGGCAGGCTAGGGCATGTGCCAAAGTCAGGCAAAAACCACCACCCTAGTCAGGATAAGGGAGTTACACTCCTACAATAACCCCTGCTCACCCCCTTGGTAGCTTGGCACGAGCAGTCAGGCTTATCTTAGAGGCAGTGTGTAAAGCATTTGCACATAACCAACAGTAATACAGTGTAAGCACTACAAAAGGACACCACATCAGTTTAGAAAAATATCCAATATTTTTATATACTTAAGACAAGACCAAAAATGATAAAAATCCACAATACAGTACTTAAAAATCTTCAGTTATCAAAATATGCTTTAAAAACAGTTCCTTGATGTCAATAGCTCCGTCCGGGGGTATCACGGCGTCGTGAGCAAACAAATCCAAACAGTCCTGGCTGACCGCGGCGTCGCGGGCCAGCTACAGTGTCGGGAAGACCCGCAAACAGTACCTTTTAGAAATGCAGGGCGTCGATGACCTCTCGTTGAGCTTCCGAAAACACGGCGTCCACAGGCGTCGGTTCCGGAGGTCGGTGCAGGAGTCGTCGGGGCCCTCGAAGTCACACGCGTTGCAAGTCGATCTCCTCTCTGATGGAGTCAGGAGCGCTGGCGTCGGCAGGCATCGGGTGCTGCAGTGCGAAGTGCAGCGGTGCGGCGTGCGGTGCCCTCAGGTCGCGGTGCGAGCAGCGGCTCGGTGGCGGCGTCGGATGGCGTCGTCGGTGAGACCAGGGTCGCGGTGCGAGATGAAGGCGGTGCTCGCCACGGTGCTGGCAGGTCACGGTGCAAGCAGCGGCGTCATCGTTGCTGAAGCGATGTCGCCGGCTGACGAACTGGAGTCGATGGCACCGGCGTCGGTAGGCCAAGGCTGCGGTGCGGGATGAGGGCGGTGCGTCGTGTGACTTACGAGCGGTGCCCTCGAACCATGGTGCAAGCAGCGACATCGAT
The DNA here is from genome assembly GCA_963921515.1 of Calotriton arnoldi. Classification (NCBI taxonomy): domain Eukaryota; kingdom Metazoa; phylum Chordata; class Amphibia; order Caudata; family Salamandridae; genus Calotriton; species Calotriton arnoldi. The sequence continues at coordinate 825,443 of CAWUFW010009013.1, forward strand.
TTCGGCGGGAAGTGGCGGCGTCAGGCAGGCCAAGGCGTCCTCGTGAAGCAAGGCGGTGCGGAATGCGGTGCCCACAGGTCACGGTGCGAGCAGCGGCTCGGTGGCGGCGTCAACAGGCGTCGTCGGTGAGACCAGGGTCGCGGTGTGGCGTTGCGGCGGTGCTCTCTGCGGTGCCAAAGCTTTGGCGTGAAGCGAGGCGGTGCGGGGTGCGGTGCCCACAGGTCACGGTGCAAGCAGCGGCTTGGTGGCGGCATCAACATGCGTCGTCGGTGAGACCAGGGTTGCGGTGCCCTCTGCGGTGCCTTCGGGACACGGAGTCGGCAGCGGCGTCGTCGACGTCGTGGAGTTGCTTTTCTTCTGTTGCAGCACAAAACACACAGTCCCCAGTGCTGAGGGCAGAAGAACTTGAAGTCTTTGCTGTTCCTGAGACTTCTTGAACAGGGGGCAAGCTCTACCTCAAGCCCTTGGAGAAACTCACAAAAGTAGATTGCAGAAAGTCCAGTCCAGGCCTTTCACTGCCCAAGACAGAAGCAGCCACTGCAGGCCAACACAGCAAAACACACAGCAAAGTGGTAGTTCCTCCTCACAGCTTCTCCGGCTCTTCTTCTTGGCAGTCTTCTTGATCCAAAAGAGTTCTAAAGTTCAGGGGTCTGGGACCCAGCATTTATGTCCAAAAATCCTTTGATCTCTTAGGCAGAGAGGGCCTGTGCCCGGTCAGGACCAGTTCTGCCTTCTCTGGTGTGAATTCCTGGCAGGAGGTGGAGACGGCATTTGTCAGAGGCAGAGCAGGCCCTTTGAGGTGCAAGGAAATCTCCGCCCCTTCCCCCATCGTAACCCAGGTCTCTTCAGCCCTTTCCTGACCTACCTAGACCATCTGGCGCCCCTCCTGCTCCCCCAGCCTTCTGTCATCCAAAACCCAGACAGGCAATCCACATTCCAGCAGAGGCACACGG